>JXCR01131786.1:58374-74343 GCA_002079205.1 Phalaenopsis hybrid cultivar
CTTCTCCAATAAATTATGTAGTTGGCTCTTTAATTCTTGCAACTCCTTGATTACCATCCTATAATGTGCTTTTACCATTTTTTTTGCACCAAGTATTACATCGACAGAGATATAAATCTCTTATTCTAGGCAAATTTGATAAGTCATCTAAGAATACCTTAAGGTACTCCTTTATTACTGTTATATCCTCCAACCTCTTAGGTTCTTTCTCCATATTGATGATTTGAGCTAAGAAGCCTTGGGTTCCTTTTTGCTAACAATTTGCATGCCTTCAAACTGGATATCATCATTAATAGAAGTCCTTTATCGCCCATAAATTTGAATTATTCTTTTCCAGATATATTAAATTTGACTATATTTTTAGAGAAATTAATAGCTATAGAGTGATTAGATCCTTAATAGAAGTCCTTTATAGCTGTAGGGAATTCAATCCATCCCTAGAAATACTTTGAATTCTGCTAGTGGTAATACTGTCAAATTCATTTTGAAACTTCTATCACAGATGTTTAGATTGACATAGTAACTGTTATTAACAATTATACAAGATCCATTTGGCAGAAAAACTGAAAAGATATCAGACACCCTGAATGATTCCAATCCTTTAGTATGCCACAAATTTTTCAGAGGTATCTGAATGCGATGCCTAATGTCAAATAATGTTCTCACCAATTTGTTTTGGATGCATGCAAAACCTATAATAAGGAGAGTATAAAAGTCTCCAAATAAATAAAGATTTGATAGATTTACTGAAATAAATAAATATTTGTAATGACTTCAAGTGAATCATTTGCTTCCTACTAAGTCAGTGCACATACTTTAGAGTGTACACCTTGATAGGTCTGACTTAGAGCTGAAGCTAATCCTGACAACTCAGTTGGCCTCTGTCTGCCAAACATCATCTGAGTTTGTGGAGTACTAACTCTAGCATCAACATGGGGTCTCTAAAATAAGTTAGAACACGACCTCACCATTTTTTTGGTTGATGGCTCCAAAAATATGTGTTGGTGCCTAACAGGCATTCTCCTCTGTGCCTGTCCACACTTGGCTTAGACGGTTATACTGCTGCTGCTGCAAGAGCCACTACAAGTGCCAAAATTATTGTCAGTACCACTACTGCTGAGTCACGACTCCTTAAACTAAACAGCTCAGATTGGACAGACTGGGTGGCCTGTCTCGATATGGACCTATCATCTCCTCTTCTCTTCTGAAAATCTCTATGCCTTTGTGTAGCCAGTAGATTAATCTCCATCTTTCTCACCCTTTTCATCAGAACAATGTAATCCTCAAGGCCTTGAGGGATTAAATGCTATCAGCTGTTCCTCATCATTGAGGATTAACTGAGGTGCATACCTGGATAGCATCGTAAACTCAGGCTCCGTTTGGGGCAGCTTATCGGCTGCGGCGTCGTTCTGAAAACACCACTTCTCGTTTTGAAAACTGTGTTTGAGTAGCTTATCCAAAAATGCAGTTGGTTTTCTTACACTAAATGCGAAACATGGGTTAAACCTCCGTGGTTCGTGTTTTCAGATAAGCAGCTTATCTGGATAAGCGCAAGCCCCTCCAAATGCACCCTCAGTCCTGTACTGCATGACAGAACAGTCGTCTTGCAACAACTTGATGAATCGGTTCGACATTCCCCCCCGTCTGAGAGAATAACAATATAATCACGAAAATTCCTTACAAAAATCTCCCACAAAACCTAATCGTTGGGTCATCCTCTGAATTTCTTCTGAAGGTGTTCTTGCCACCACCTCTTTGCTTCCCTTTCGAAAGGAAAAAAAAAGACTAATGTTACCTTCTCATGAGAGCAGGACAAACCCTCAATGATTTTCTCTATTCAGTCAGTTCTCTGCCTCAACAAGCCCTCCTGCTTCTGAAAATAGTAGTGTTCACGTCCTGGAGCAACTTCAAATATTTATTCATCTGTGTCATTCTACTTGCATTGGCCCAGGTCTAAGAACCCTGAATCAGTTGTGTCATTGTGACCATCATCTGAGTAAATGCCTCCATAGGCACGCCAACACCACTATTACATGAAGAATCAGTATATGCTGGAGGTACCAGATTCTGCTGATCAACAGTTCTTGCCCCTTTATTTTTTCCCTTAATATCCTTCAGATTGATATCAATTGCGTTGAGATACCAAATTTTTTAATTATTAACATAACATTTCAATTACTGTTTAATCTTCTTAATGATTATCAATGATTTTTCTAATTACTCTTTTATGATCACTGTCTTACTATTTTCAACTGAGCTTTGATACCACTCTTATCACAACCCGATCAAGAAGCATGGAATTACTAAGGCTGGAATTATCGGTCAGACGAAGGAAAACTATTTGCCAGTTTTATTAAATTATGAAATACAAAATATAAAAGAGTAATTCTATTTATAAAATTTAAAGATACAACTAGTTCATACATATTTTTAAATATTTACAACTAACAAAATAAAACTAACACACAATAACTATTATCATGCGCTCCACGACATCTGTACACATGCTCTCTAGGGTCCATTTAGTTTACAACTGATTATCTTGTAAAATGTTAGCAATTAAAGGTTTGAGTTAAAATTAGTTAGTGGATAAATTTTTCCAAATTATAATAATTATCATTTTTAGAATGTTTTGTAAAATTACAGTAAACAGTAAAAAGAACCTTGCAGTAAAATGAAGCAGTCAATAAATCCATTTTTTTTCATTTATTTATGTTGTATTTTTCATTATTGAGAGTCACCGTTTAAATGCATACTAAAAAAAATATATGTTTAAACTTTTTCAACCTACAATAAAGATAGAAAATCATTTTCATTTTCACGTTCGTGCACGGGTACATTACATTCCTCTGTCCCATATGCATGCATATATTATATTTATTTCTTCTTCTTGCATTTAGCATTTAAAACAAACATGTACTTTTGAATTTTTAAAAGAAATACTAGAAAAAAGTAAGAAACATTTTTAAAAAAACAAAACTATTGCAAAATAAAAGCACATTTACTCATCTGTACTATCAGTCGACCATCCTTAGGTGAAACTAGTTCTTAGGTGCACCAATAGTCACAATCTGTATATAATTATTATTTGTTCAGGCTAATCTACTTTCCCATTAATTCTAGATCATTATTATTATTATTTTCATAAATTATTTATTTTTTTAGCTATTAATTTAGTTATGTAAATATTTACATATGCCTATATAAATATAGTTGCCCAAATTTCTTTTTTTTTTCATATACATTTACTTTTCTAAACTTTTTTTAACATGCTTAACTCGAAACACTTTAATTTGGCTTTTAAACATAATTTAATTATATAAAGAATAATTAAACATTAAATTTAAGCTTCATAGTTGAATTCCTTCCTACAACAAAATTCTCTTTTTTTCTGCTTTAATCTTCTCACTAATTACCTTTAAACAATTATTAACAAAATTGAAATCAATTTAATATAAAGTTTCCGAAATTTCATTTTAATTTTAATTCATTTTAATTTATTAAAATTAATAACCTAAAATAATTTAATAGTTAACATTTTTGGAACCTCTATCTTGCCCTAATAATTTTGAATGAAACAAGTAAAGTTTGGTTGGATGACCTTACAATCCACACGATCACTCCTCCTTTTCACTCTAGTGACTGGTAGGAAGCCACACCTGCAATAAAGCTCTCACGAGTCGTCTTCTACTCCTAAACCCCAAAAATGACTTGGGATCACCCTTCTCTGTGTGTGAAAGTGATTATGGGAGTCGTTACTTCTCTTGGAGTTCTCAGTCGAGATTCTCACGCACGGAGACTTGCGCAGATGGGGAAACGTTGCTCAGCTCTCCTTCTCCTCCGTCAGAGCTGGTCGAAATTGCTGAGGAATGTTTCCCTTTTGTCGTTCGCTGCCTCTCATTTTTTCTTCTGCACACTTTAGGGCGTGTGACCCTCCTCGGTTTGCTCAGTAGAGGGTGCAAGAAGATTTGGTCGAGCTTTTTTGCAGCTCTTTGGTAACCCCTCTCCTTTCTTTATCTTCTGTCATTCACATCCTCGTTGTCTTGCTGTCTCTCTCAAGTTTCTCTCTCTTTCTCTTTCTCTATTGCTTTCTCTATTGAGTTCAAATGGGAGGGTAAAGAGATAGCCTCTAGTTTTTCTCTCAGTGGGGATGGGCAAAAAGATAGAACGATGCCTGCGAAACGACACCTAATACATAAATTCATTTTATTTTTAATTTTCTTAAATTTTTAAATTAAGATTATTATTACACTAAAAAAATTAAAATCAAGCTACAAGTTTATTTTTCAAAATGATCATGCAGAATTGAGATTTTTTTCAGAGATTACACGTGCACTTAAGTCACTTCCAATAAATATTCTTCATCCTTGGGTGTTTGTTAAAATTTCTCTATTTTCTCAAAATTGTTTTTCAAACTTTTTTCTAACATAACTTGAAGATTCATAAGTACTAATTATATTTTTAATTTCATTATTGGTATTTAACTCAAAAAATAATCCACCAATCTTTAATATCATTGACCTCAACAATTTTCTCTTTAAAGTCTTTATATATTATTATGCCTCTCTCATTTCTATTGTCGATCTTTCAATTAAATATTACTCATACCTTCTCTGATGACCCTAGTTTCACCCATTGGTATTTACGTTCCTACAAATACATAGTATTGATCCTTCTTTTAGTCATCAGGTTGATTAAGTACCCTTTATTCATTTGAAAACCTCGAACTCCAAATAACAAATCTAAGCTTCATTTTAGGTTTAATCAATCTCGACTCGCTTTTTACTACTTTTAGGTTAAGAAGTGTCATTCCATTTATGGGTGAGCATCCAAGCCAACGCTTTAATAGTTATCCGACACAACTGAATTTGTTGTGGTACATTTGTCTAGTGGATGTCTCTACAAGCCCTTGCCTATTCCTCTCAAAAACTCCACGGTTAGGTTAGGTTGTGGCATGTAGTTTCTAGAAATACCAAATACTTTTAAAATTCTAGTTAGAATTTATTTAACAAATTTACGTATAAGTTTTAAAATTAGTTGTTATTCTAACATTAACTCTCAATCAGAATTGCAATGGAAGTTTTGGACCAATTTTTATAATAGCTTCTTTTAATGAAAACTTTAATGTGTAAGACAATCTAGAAACATTATTTTATCAGAGACTCCAAGCTCAGCTCTTTTCCTTGATAATTTTCAACTTGATTGTCCATGTTAATTGGATTTTGCTGAAGCATGTAGTATGAAATTAACAAAGTTTAAAATGATGTTTTGGACCAATTTTTATAATAGCTTCTTTTAATGAAAACTTTAATGTGTAAGACAATCTAGAAACATTATTTTATCAGAGACTCCAAGCTCAGCTCTTTTCCTTTGATAATTTTCAACTTGATTGTCCATGTTAATTGGATTTTGTTGAAGCATGTAGTATGAAATTAAAAAAGTTTAAAATGAAAATCTCATTTATCATTTTCAAATATAGTTTTCTTGAAAAAATTTATAGTCTATTTCTGATATTTCAAAATGTTATCCCAGATTGGCAACAGGATTACAAGTAAGCGTGTCAATCAATTGCTTGATTCTTGCTCTCCATTTGTGTATATCTTTGTAGACAAGCATCCCAACCGGCAGGATCCATCTCATCTTGTCACACATAGGGTTCAATGCAGCATTGTTCAATTTACTGATATTTTCTTGGCACAAAAATCCCCAAGAAGAGGGAGAAGGTGGAGTCTCTTTTTAAAGGAACTAAATCTGATGGTAAGCTCTTAAAATTTTTTTGAAGCTGTTTTGGTAAAAAAAAAACCTTTTAATTTCTATGTAAAATGCATAGTACATGAGCATGTGGTGAAGAGTATGTAAATTTTTCTATCACAATTTTGCATTTATTGATCTCATGCCATCTTTTAATTTTTTCCTCTTCTTCTCTATGACTAATTATGAGGAGTAATACTAGTTTTCTACACATATCATCTCTTTTGCATGTTACGGTGGATAGGAACACCTATGTGTTGATCTGAAAATTCACTGTTCTCGTGCCTCTATCAATTGCTGTCCAATGAGAATGTATAAAAATGACGAAGGTAGTTTGTCAACTAATTTTATGCCGAATAAACTATCAATATTACTATTTGTCCTGAATGTGTTAGGAAATATCAATTGATTGCATTCCCTTCTCTTACATGTTATTAGTTCTTAGTTCCATTTATGCGGGATAATTCAGTGTGGGATTCTACAATCCTGGTTCCGCGGGATAATTCAGTGTGGGATTCTACAATCCTGGTTCCGCGGGATCCCACAGTTCTGTGAATTGTGTGATAGCACTTACGCGGGATGCATGAGAGATGGGATTTCCTATCCCATTATTGCGGTAGCAGGATTACGCGCTAATATGTTGTCGTGAGGCCATTGTGCGCCAAATTTTTACTAATTTTAATCAGAATTAGGGTTATCTTGAGAGACTATTTATATTGTTTTTTTTTCTGGCTTGAGGTCTTTTTGCATTGATTTTGTGTATTTAAAAAATTTTTTTTCTCTAGTTTTTTTCTCCAAAAAGTGTTGTATCCTCTTCCGCTTACAAGCGGTGTATCTGTAGCTTGCTCTGGAGCAAGTGGCCGATCTCCTTTTGAAAATATGCCTCATCAGAGCCTATGTTTCATGGTTCTTTCAGCCTTCTTTTGTTCGGACCGTCGTTGAACGCCTCATATCTCATTCCAAATGCTAGTGACCTCATTTAGTATCACTCTTTTGCTATTCCCCGACGATCTTTCCTCTAGACCGCTTACTAAGCACCGTCTATGAGCTTTAGAACAATGTCTTTTGGATTCAAAGCCCGTCAAACCTTAAGTTTTTAAGGATTTGTCTTCTTTGCTCCTAAACCAAAATTCCATGAAACTTAACCTAATACTTTAAAAAAAAACCCCGGCACCACTCACCTATTTCTAACCCTACTTTAATCCTAAGCCATATTTTCCTTTTTTTCAGCAGAAATTTAAGTTGGAAGAACAAGATGTGTGATGCATCTAAATAGAAACCCTGAATGAGCTGTTCAAAAAATTATCATGGAGGACTTGCAAAGGAAAACCTCTCAACTACAACATTAGCTTGTTGTCTTTGTGAGAAAATAACTTTGTGAAGTCACCCATTGCCACAATGGTGACTCACCAGATCGAAAGGAGGAATTGAATCTCTTTCACCATGAAGTTTCCAGTGATGAACCAATATCCTAATGATTTGACATAAAATATCAGAGTAGCTATACTTTTGGAGAGAAAAATTGAATTGTTAGATTTTGATAGATACTTGGATCTGGATAATTTTGTTTAGTGGCCTCAAATAATAGAACAAATTTTTGAATATGAAAATGTTCCTGTGGACAATTAAATTGACAATCATCAAGCTTAGGGTGAACGTTTTCTTGTGATGGGAGAACCTGAAGCATCTTCAACAGGTAGAAGAAAAAAGTAAGTTCATCATATGGTTCATGATGAAATGGGTGATGCAACGCATTTATCTTTCCTCGCATAATCAATAGAATATGTTCTTAAAACTCTACAATTTTCATTAGAGAGATTCATTTGTTAATGATTATATCTCTGAATTTGATAGACTCATGCTAAAATATAAGTTGGTAGAATTAGATGAGCATACAGTGGGGACATATCTGAAAGAATTGAAATCATCTATGAGTAATGTGATACAGTTGCTCCCTACTCCAGATACATACCCTAGCTTTGAGGTGAAGTAGCAACGTCATTAGGTGACCGCCACACTTTATAAACAGAGCTCAACCCTAGCTTTGAGGTGTAGTAGCAACGTCATTAGGTGACCGCCACACTTTATAAACAAAGCTCAACCTAGGATCAAATAGTAAATGCACACCTATTGGCACCCAATCTACCCCTCACTAGGATAAATTAGTCCAGGTCCCAGCTAAGAATTGTTTTAAGTGTCATGGTTTTCGACACATTTTGTTCAACTGCCGGTCATATTTTTTTACCGAGCAAGGAGTAATTAAAGAAATTAACAGTGATATATAGAAGAGAATGAGAGTGTCAAAGATGAGTATAAACTTTCAACTAATGGGGAAAAAATGCTAGGCGTTTGAGTGGTCCTTCAGACAGAGCTCATCAGAGAGCAACATTGCCTCTGCTACAACATTTTTCCTATTCGTTGCACCATGGAGTGAAATGTTTGTAGTTTGATTATAGATGGAGGTAGTTGTGAAAATGTAATATCTACATAGATAGCGGACAAGTCTCACTACCCATAAGTATTCTTAATCATATTCCTTGACTTGTTTGAAGAAAAGAATAAGATCTTTGTTGCCAAGAGATATTTGATAGAACTTTTATTTGGAGGCAAGCTGTAAGATCATGTTTGGTGGGATGTCATGCCTATTATCTCATTAACTTGAGCCGACCATGGCAGTATAACCAGCATATACTTCATGATGGCTATAAGAACACTTAATTTTTAAGGATGGGCAGCATATTTTACTCATGTTGTTGAAGTAGTCAGCAATGATGGATTCTCAGACAAATATAGAAATTTCAGTGCCCTGTGCCACAATTCTAAAGTCTACGAGAAAGGAAACTGTGAGATTGACCTTGGTGATGCTAAAAGGCATTGACATGAATGAGCCAGTACCTAAGGCAATGCACCCATACTAGAGGATTTTTTGGATTTTATGATATACAGTTTATCTCTTAGGTTACCACTACCGAGGGAGGTCCAACATATAATTTAAGTTTTAGGTGAGAAAGTTTTAAGCTATTTCTAAAAGATTAAGGAGTAAGTTGGGTACTAAGTTCCAATTCAATTGACAACACACCCATAGACAGATGGTATACAGGAGTAGTAAATTGCAGTTTTGAAAATCTCCATAATTGTTTCATGGGAATGAACATCAGACAGTAGGATCCAAGTGTTTTCATAGAAGAAGAAGCTTCTAGTAGTTGGGGAGAATGATGCAGGTTTGTCTCACATAGGATTCCACGGTTCCATGGATTGTGCGATCTTGCTCATGCCGGATGCACAGGAGACGGAATATCATGTCTCGTAGTTGCGGTAGCGAGATTTTTCTGCTAATCTGCCTCCGTCATGCCATTGCGGGTCAAACTTTTATGCTATTTATGTTTATTTTGAGAGGGAACGATTTGTGTTATTTTTTGGTTTGAGGATTTTTTTTTCTTTGGTTGTGTATTAGGAGATTTATTTCTAGTTTTTTGCTCCAAGGAGTGTTGTATTCTCTTTTTTTTTATAAGTTGCGTTTCTAGGTTGCTTGGGAAAAGGTGGTGGATCTCCCTAGACAGCCATGCCTCATTGGAGCTGCATTTCATGGTTCTCTCTGCTGTTTTCAGTCCGGGCTGCCACCAAATGCCTCGTGTTCCTTCCAGGCGCTGCCAACCTAGCATATTATCACTCTCTTGCCATTCATCAATTGCCTCCTCACTAGATCTGATTAATAAACATCAACCAGGAGCCCCAGATGTGTCATTCCTCTAGAAATTTTATAATAAGTTTTTCTCCCTGCTTTCTCAAGTAAACATGATATTTGATTTTAATATGGTTTATTATGCTTGCTGGAAAATCTATCATTTGCTGATCTTATGTAATTAATATTAAATGTCTAATTTAGATATTTATGCCTCAGTTATCTAGTCAGCTATGATCTCTATAATTTATTATTTTTATTGGTCAGTAATGGGCTCATGTTCTATTTCTACTGAATTGTAGGACTTGAACTTCTAAGAGTTTTTGTTTCTGGTAAATGTTTATCAATTGCTAGGATTATTTAAAATTAAAAGTTAAATGATTTCTGTCATTGTTCTCCATACTTTGCATCTAATGTATCTTTTAATTTGTTTAGGTTGCAAGGGAGATATCATTTCAAATATATTCTGAAAGCTCTTTGACAGANGGAAAGAAGGCAAGGGAGAAGCCAGCTGATGATTTTGGTGAGAAAACGAGAAGAACAGTTGAAGGGGATGCTACGAGGAAGGTTAGAGTGGACTCCATAAATGAAGACCTGTGGAAGCAGAAGCTGGAGATGGAGGACGCACGCTAAAGCGATCTAAACCGTCCGATTCTGATCAAACGGATGATTCTGCATCGTACTTTTTTGGAGATAAAACTGGGTCCAAAATCGTCTTCTGTTTTCATTTTCGAGTCAATAGCGACGTGGCAAATCTTTTTCTCCAAGGATCAAATTATATTATTTATTTTTTGAAATAATTACATACATATCACATAATTCTTTTATAGAGTTATATCAACACCTAAATTTTAGTTTTACATTTATATTTATATTATATAAAGTTAATAATAATAATATTTTTAGCTCGATGTTGTTTGAATACAACTCGTGTGAAATAGCTCATGAACAGTTTGTTTGTTCATGTTCGGCTTGAATTTTAGCTCAAAAATCAAAACTGGGAATCGACGCATGTAGCATAAAAAAAGCTCAAATTCGTGCCAAACTTTTAAACAACTTCAAGGATGTAAGCAAAGTTCCACTAAGAATGTGGGACTAAACAAAGAAAAGAGCAAATCTAATAAAAAAAGTTATTGGTTCATCACTTGATGGACCGTTCATTCGATAGTGGCTACCGCTTTTGAAATAGTTAGTTGTTTGCAACAACTCGCTAATTAGCTTGTGTTTGAATCATTCGTAAAGTAAGTGAATTGAACACAAATAAATTTTTTAAGCTTAAATTAATAAATGAGTCGAGTACGAACAACTCTTTGTTCGATCATGTTCGGCTCATTTTAGCTCGGAATAAGAAAATTACATATATTATTTGCATAATAATATATTATATATATTTGTAAATAAGGTTATATTACCATAGCTCATGTGATCGTGTGGTGCTGCGCTTTTATTATGTAGGAATGGTGTAGGTTTGATTCTAACGCCGTATATCTATTTTTCTAATTTATTTAAATAAGTAAATTTTGAGTTGAACTCGAACATGAATATGTAAATCGAGTCGAAAACAAATACACTATTTATGAGCAATTTCGATCACAACCAATTTCGAACATAATTAATTTTGAACGAGTTGAACACTAGCGAAGCTAGAACTCGCTCAAGCTCGACTCATTTACAGCCCTAAAGATGGAGAAAATACTATATCTGAAGTCTGGATGTAACTCTATGTCTGGACTCTAATATTATTTTAACACATGGACCGACCTATTTTTTAATTAAATTCATTAGTATTTACGGGACTCAACATGGCCCATACTCTCTCAATACTACGCTAAAGGAGTTTCACAAGTCTTTTTGCATGGTTCAAATTCCATTTTTATGGTTCTACATTTTGTGATAGCCTTTCTCACCATAATGTGGCATTGATGTTGGTTGGCAAGTCAATATAAATTCCGGGTTTAACATTTTTTCAAAGGAACAACCTTCTCTTCTACAAATTATCATTCTCCTATAAATTATGGCATTGATTTTGAAAGTAAAATTGTATTCCAAGAGAATACCTTCTCCTTCACAATCATGTTGTTGCACTTCATATTTACCTTGAATGCAATCATGTTTTAGTCTATATTTGGCTTTTGATTTTAATTTTTTTTATCATAATGTGTTCTATAACTTACTCTTTTGAGTTAAAAACGCGCATCTGACAAATTGTTTTTATATATATATATTTTAGATGATTTTTTTCTTCTGTACAATTCTTTGAATACAACATTATTTATGTCATCGAATCAGCTCTAAATTTTGAGTCATGTATTTTAGAGTTTTTTTTGTCCTCATTATAACATGTTTAGGGATTATTTTCATGTCTTGTTCGCTACAACAAAGTTGTATTTGAGATTTTCCTTTAATACAACAAAGTTGTAGCGCATGTTTTATTATGGGATTGAGTTTGTTATGATAATTTGGTGCTTCATTATGCTATTTTATGGTTAGAAACACACATTTCAGATACTAATTGAATTTTTTTTAGTTGAAAATTTTTTCAACACAACTGGTGTCTCAGTAATTATTCCTTGAATACAACACTTTTTTATGCCATGGAATTAACCATGACATTTGAGTCATGTATTTTAGAACATTTTTGGTCCTCATTATATCATGTTTAGGGATTAGGTTCATATTTTCTTCACTACAATATGGTTGTATTTGAGATTTTATTTCAGTACAATCATATTGAAGCTGCTGTTTTTTCATGAGATTGAGTTTGTTGTCAAAGTTCAATGCTCAATTGTGCTATTATATGCTTAAAAACACACATTTCTAAAATTGTTTGACTATTTTAATACTTTAGATAAATTTTTTTTCTTTTATAACCAGTGTTTCTATAATTAATTTAAATAATATCTTTTTTGTTGATTCATTTTAAAACTATAGTCATATATTAATTTTCGCAATTGTGATAACACTTAGACTTTTTTAAATGAACAAATTAATAATCAAAATAAAAAACACCAGAAAAATGACTTGAATGGGGACTTGTCCCCACAACTTGGGCTACCATCATGTTTGAATGGCTGGTGAAAATTTTGTTCATGTTTGAATTTATACAACAAGGCATTGATCCCAAAAAGCAATTTTTATTATTCCAAGAGAAGACCTCCTACTTCACAAGTCACAACCACATTGTTGTATTTCATATTTACCTTGAATTGATGTATTTTAGAACCATTTTTGTCCTCATTATAGCGTGTTTATGTATTATTGTCATGTTTTCTTCACTACAACATTGTTGTATTTTAGATTTTCCTTCAATACAAAAAATGTTGTAGCACGTGTTTTATCATGGGATTGAGTTTGTTATCATAATTTGATGCTTGATTATGTTATTAGATGGTTAGAAACACACATTTTAGAGACTAATTGATTTTTTTTTTAATTTTAGATGAATTTTTCTTCAAAACAACCAATGTTCCAGTAATTATTCATTCAACACAACACTTATTTATTCCATAGAATCAACCTTGACATTCGAGTTATGTATTTTATAATATTTTTTGTCCTCATTACAGCGTGTTTAAGGATCATTTTCATATTTTTTTCACTATAATATGATTGTATTTAAGATTTTCCATTAGCACAATCATATTGTAGTGCAAGTTGGATCGGGTTGGACTCGTTTTCGCTCGAATTAAGAAAATTATATATATTATTTTTATAATGAAATAGGTGTATATACGTACATTGCACATAATTCTCATGTATTTACTTATCTCACAACTAAACTTTTATATTTATATGTATTACACTTATATCATTAATATCACATTAAAAAAGGCATTATTATATTTTTTTGAAAGTCAAATACACTTTTCGCATAGGTTTAAAGCACCGAAGTGCTAGTTGTGTAAGTATAAAAGTTTAAGCGTTTAACTAGTTTATAAGTCGAGCTAAGAGAAATTTTTGTGTTAGGCTCAACTGTTTCACCAACGAATCAAACACGTGCTATCTAACGAGTCGAACACGAGTTGTTCACGAACAATGAACATTTTTTAAAAGCCTACCACAGACCTAGTAGTTGTTTCCGAGCAACTTAATATTTCTATTTTTGTATTTATGTGTGAATTTAGTAAATGTATTTATATTAAATTCCGTTTTTTTCTAAGTCAAATTATTTAGTTTATTTTCTTAAATATTTTTTAATTGCATAATAAAACCAAAATCAATTATAAAAATAGCAGAAATATGACAGAAATGATCTCCTAATTTTAATTTAGGGTCTAAAACAGAAAGAATACATAATTTTCAATAACTAGTTGTTTAATTTTAATGAATAAGAAATGCAATAAATTTTGAAACATTTGAAAGTCATTTCTAAATACAGTTTAAAAGTGAAGTTTTGCCCGACTCTACCTTCACCACTCGTGCTAACAATTATCATCGATCAGGCTTGGCTCTTGCTCGGCTCATTCGAGATTGTTCGAGTTTGAAATCGGCTCGTGTTTGAAATAAGCTCGTGAATAGTGTGTTCATGTTCAGCTCGAAATTTGCTCGTTAAAATTAATTGGAAAAAATAAAAATTGAGTGATGGATCGGAACCAAGACCAAATCTATGCAAAAGAATACACATAACCTTTAAACTTAAATAATAATATATAAAATATATCATTATATGAATAATCATATGATTTTTTTTTTATTTCGACCTAAAATAAGTTGAACACGAGCAAACAAAAAGATGTTTCGGTTTGGCTCATTTTTTTGCTCATTTATTTAACGAACTAGTCGAATACGAACTGTTCACAAACAAAGAGCTTTTTGACTCTACTCAGCCACCAACACTTATCATGTTTTATCTTTGTTCTATTTTTCTTCAAATTAAATATAAAATAAAATAATACTAAATCAAAAAAATTGAAATTATTTTAAGTATAATATATAACATACATAATGTATTATTTTTAGACCTTTTTTTTTCATTCATCAAATAGCCGCTTAATTTTATTTATATAAATTTTTAATAAACGATAATTGAGTTTTTATAATCACGTGGGAAATTAAATTAAAAAATGATATTTTAAAAAAAAAAAAATTTAATTTTGCTTACATGCTGTCATGTATCAAGATCAAATTGAGCTTATCCTTCTTTATAGCCATCTTTGGTGCCGCACAAATATTGAAATATCCAATTGCATTATGCAGCTTTTAGTGCTACATTGACTAGCTATTAGTATAGTCACCACATATCTTAATATATGCTTTAATGCCTTTTAGTATAATTTAAGTTCTCATTTATCACTTTTAGGGTCCGTTTGGGGCAGTTTGTGCGTTTCACGATAAGCTGCTTATCCTGAAACACGGCCCACGGGTCGGCCACAGGGGTCGACCCGCGGAGTGCGTTTAGTGTAAAAACTCAAACGCAGTTTCAGATAAACTGATGAAACGCGTGAACCAAATGGTACGATGGCGTTTGCACTTATAAGCTGCCCCAAAATGGACCCTTACTCGAAAAAATATTCCGTCTGGAGGTGGACATGTCAACTACCGACCGTCACGTCGTCCGCAGATGACGACGTGGCCACCAGTAGTTGGTCGTGTGAAGGTGCGGTGGCGGGACATAATATTTTCTGTTTTACTCGAGTCAAATTTTAGATATATTAATATCCAATTATTTTTAGGGTATTATTCTGTATCAAATATGTGATAGTTGATTGTACAACTTTAAAACAATTCAATTATTCAAGAATAGAATATCTTATGTCCTTAACTTAATATAATTTGTCGGCATGCATAGATAAAAGTGTAGAAAACGATTAGATTTTGTACTTTAAAAAATCTTGGAAGTGGAAAAAATTGTATTGTGTGGCTCAATAAAAATAATCCAAAAAAAAAATTGAAAGTTGAGAGGATCCGCTCTCCTTCTGAATTTGGGAATATATGATTATAAAATAATGATTATTTTTGTTTTTCGATAATAGTTTGGCTAATATAGCTATGATTGACTTACAAAGAGTGTAATTGGTGGCTACGATTATTGATGTTAGTCTAAAACGAAGTCTGATGGCCAATAGCAAACATTGGCAACCGACAACAAATTCTGGGACTTTAAGAACTAAGTTTCTGTAGTTAGCTCATTGTTTCTTCTTCTCTTCCCCTTTAAGAGAAGAATGTTGGCATATTATAGTTTTTGAAAGGGGTGTTTAACATTAACTAGTATTTCAAAATACTGCATCGACACGATGATTCCCGTGATTTTATGTTAATTTTTAATATTGAAGTATATTAACGACATCAAAATTATGTGATCTTGGGCTCATTGAATTTTTCTCATCAAGTCACTCGATTTAATAATAAACAGACCAAATTTAGATTTTATTTAGCCTTCCAATTGATTCACCAAAATCTTTGACATCACTTCAAGTTCTTATTTGGACTCAGATTGGATCACTTTTAATCATTTCTTGCTCAAAATACATCAAAATTTATGTCTGATAAATAAATACAAACACATATATAAAGAGAGAGAGAGAGAGAGAGAGAGA
>JXCR01131786.1:78542-97314 GCA_002079205.1 Phalaenopsis hybrid cultivar
ATATATATATATATATATATATTATAATAGCCACCACAACTTTTTTAGCATCAGATTATTATTCAACAGTTTCACTGCTGCTTTTTAATAAGTTGCAGTTGCCCCAAATAGACCTTGTGACCGCACCACAACTTCTAGGGCAGAGATCCGTGCACCTTATACACACGCCTGACTTTATGAGATGTCATGAGGAGTGCTCTCAGTCTTGCTTGAAGCTAGCTCGAGTATCATCAAATGTTTAGCTTAGAGGCAATGAAGGCTAAGGGCTTGGTAACTAGGAGGTTTGGAAGAAAGCTCTAGCTGAAGTGGCAAGAGCTCGGGCTAGCCTGATTTGGGCATTAAAAGTGTGTCTTGGGAGATGTTCAAAGATTGAATTAAGTGGGTTGTGGATTGGGTTTGGATGGGTTAACCTAGCGGCAAGCACGAAAAGTTTGATGTCAACGAATGAGCTAAGTTTGGGCAAGCATTGGGTAGGCTTAAGACAAGGTGAGGGAGACTTGGGTTGAATTTAGAATAATTGATCAATTTTAAATGGGATTAGATTGGATGGATTTGACTTTAGGAATTGGATTTAATTTAAATGCATTTAGGCTTGAATTTGAGTGTATTTGATGTTAATTACATTTAACTAAAGTTTATGATGGATTTGGTGTTAATTTGAAATTGAATTTAGCTTGGATTTGAATTGATTTTGTTTCAAGTTTGAATACAAATGTTGGACTAGATTTGATTTAAATTTAAATGTAGGATTAAATATGCTTTTAAATTGAAGTTTGATATTTATGTTGTTGTTAGGTTGGATTTTTGTATAATTTGATTGTTAAATAATCAATTTAAGTAGGATAAATTATATATGGATTTAAAATCATTTGATTTGGTTAGATTTGGCACAAACTAATGTAATCTTATTTGACTGAAATTTTAATTATATTTAATTGAATTTGTTATTTGAACTTGAAAAATGATTCAATTTGGATTTAGATTTTAGGTTTACTTTGGAATTTTGAATTTTAACTGTTTCTTTTTATGTTTATTTATGTTTTTTATGAATTAATTCATGGATTTTGATTTTGTTAATTTTGAATCTTATGGTTGATTTTGGCTTTTTTTTTAATTTAGTGAATTTTGGCTTTAATTTGGTTGAATTTGATTTTAATTTTAATTGTGTTTAATTTCTTTTAAGATTGGCACAATTATGGTTTAAATTGAATAACAATGTAGATGTGCTCACTTGTAAACCTAAGAATGAGTTTAAAAGTGTGGTACAAAGTGGGTCTCATAGGGTCAAAAATGTGGTTTAGGTCATGGTGTCAAGTCTCTAAGCTCAAATGGTCACCTAGAAGTCATATCAAGGATTTCATGGGGTACTCAACATTCAGCTTTAAATAACTTGATCATAATCAACACAACTGTTAGCATCAATTTTTGATGTCATACTTACTGAGTGACCTCTGTTGACACCAATTTTCGGATATCGAGGCTGTGAGAAGATATTCCACTCCCCCGGAGCACCTCATGGCTCGTGAAATGTCCTGACGAATGACCCAAAGCCTTTCAATCTTAGGCATGTGCTTTTTGGCCCTCGCGTACTTGCATCTTCCATGGTCAAGCGTACCCGTGTTGGGTCCACGTCAAGAGCATGGTGCACTCGCACAGTGACACGACACACTCGCTTTAACCTGACGCACCCACGCTTCCTCGAGCACGCCCTCACCTTTGCTTGTAGGGCACACCTGCGTCAGTTCCACGCTTAGATTGTGTTGGGAACTCGAGAACACGGTGTGCCCGCGCTAAGATTTAGGCACACCATCGCCAGCCTTATTCTGACACAACCGTATCCGACCCTTGTTGGGTCTGCACCAAAAACTTGAGAGGACGCCGTCCCCACAGTGTATTTGGGACGCGCTCTGCATGCATCGGGTGCACCCGCTTCGCGGGCCAGGCATGCCCACACCATACTCCGATCTGCTCTATCTTGAGTTATCCCCCACAGCCAAGCTTGGGGGCCATTTTGGTCTTATGGCAGGTTGGGCTACTCCCATGAGTTAGCCACTTTTCCAAGTTGGGCAGTGCATGCCCACGGGTCATGCCAAATGCCAACTCCCTTGGGGAAAGGTCATTTCTGACCTTCAAAATAGGAAGTTGGAATTCATTTTATGTCATGGGACTTCTTCTCTGAGTTGAGAATCTTTAGAGAGCTGAATAGGGAGAGAGTTCTAGTGAGAGCTTTTGAAGAAGAAGAAGGAGAGGTTGCTGGAGACTTCCCATGGGTCGTCAGATATCATCTTCCTCATGCTTAGAAGGGGAATTCTTGGAGAAGAGAAGCCTTAAATTCTCTTCACTTTCTTTATTCTCGTACCTTCTTCCTTCTACTATTCCCGCTCTACCTCATTTCACTTCTATCTTGCTTTCTTTGAGAGGAAAGTGAGATTGTGAGGACTTCCTAGCTTTCGTCAGATTCTTTTCATGAAGGAGAGCTTCGTCCTTACTCGGCGCGGCCGAAGTTTGGAGCTTGGAGCAAGCAAAGAGAATGAGACCGCAACCATCGCGTAGGTGAAAATTCTGTAATCCCCTTGCAATTTCATTCCTAGTGAGCCCCTAGGTCTGGATGTTAGAGGAATTAAGTTAGGGATTTGTGCTTAGAGTAAACCTCATAGGTTAGGAGCTTTTTGTTCCCCTTAAAAGTCCAAGAGTATAACCTACAGGATTCTAGTCTCCCTAACCCTCAATTCAGGATTTCGGCAATCCTGCACCTTGCAAAGGTATGTTTCTGCCATGTTTTTGCTTGCTAAAAATGCTTATCGAAGATACGTGAATACCTCATTACCTCTCTTGCTACTTCCTCATTTCGTACATGTTTGCGAGGTATGTTGTTGTGTAGTTCGCACTGACTGTTTGGGCAAAGTCCAGAGAATGTGTCATCAACCACCATAGTGGTGATATTCTCTAAAACCCTTGTGTTTTCTTTCTTAGCTGGTCCTGGGAGTAGATTTTGCTAGGTGTTTGTAGGTTTGGTCGCTCACACGATGCATGTCTAACTTACCACCTAGTATTGTCTGGCTCAATTGATCGACCATTATTGGACGGTCTGATTGGTTGAACGATATCGGTCAGTCCGACCATATGTATTGGCCAATTTTGTGGCGTCATCATGGGTTCGGTCACCCACACTAAGCAAGTTGGTCAGTCAACACTAGTCGACATGGTCATAAACCTATTGATCGACTGTTTATTTCCTAAAGGAGCCACATAGGTTAGGAGCTTTTGAGATCCCCTAATGATTCCCATGAGCAAAACATACATTTTTCCTTTCTAGCACAAAGTCTCAATCCTTGGGGTTGTCATAACCCTGCATTTGCGCCGACGACTTCATTCCCAAGACGGAGGGGAATGAAATTTGTTGTTTGAGTGTAGATAGCGAAAAGTCCCATGACTTTACTTTCCCTATGCCATGAAAATTTTCCCCATGAAATTTCTTCGGGTAGGGCAAACGAAGGCGGCCGCCGTCGCTTTGTAGCGACGCTCTCTTCGCTCCGTCGACAACCATTAGGGTGACCCGCGAGATCGTTAGGGCGAGTCGGTTTCCTATCCAACCACAATCGGATCTGATTTTCATATGTATGTTGTTCGCATTTGCATTGTTTTGTGTGCAATGCATTAATTTTTCAAAATATGCACAAAATTATAAATTTTTTTTTGTGTTATGTCAACTCATTTGATCGGCCGCACCGACCTGATCGGATCAATCGATGTGTTCTGTCTGCTCGCCTGATCAGTCCCGCTGGCCTGATTAGTCCCGCTGGCCCGATCAATGCAGTTGATAATCTTTTGTTGATTCAGACGACCGATTGCACCGACCAGATTGGATCGATCGATAAGTTCTGTTGGCTCGCTTGATGGGGCCTACTGACCCGATCGAAGCAACTGACATTCTTTTATCAACTCGTCGGATCGTTCACACCGACTTGATCGTATCGATCGATATCTTTCATTGACTCGTTCGATGAGCCGCGCCGGCTTCATAACTCTTGCGTTATGTGCTTTGCATTCTATAAGACAGTCATTGTGTACTGGATCACTTTGCATCCGCATGTGCATCCTCAATCATCTCGACAACGAAACTGGCTTGTTAGCTGAGTGACTCCCTGTTAGTCACGACGCGACAGCTAGTATTGCCCATCCTCGCGGGGCAATACTAGCTATCGCATCGTGACTAGCATGTATATGTTGTGCTAAGGTGCTAAAATTCCAACGGGGTGTTGCCAAAGGTTTTGATGAGGGGGTGATTGCACCGATAATCACTCTTAACCACCGTTCAAAGGACACATAGCCTCATGCTTGACTAATAAATAAATAACTAAAAATTTTAATTATCAATTAGTTTTATTATAAATTTACATATTTTCCCCCACATGATTGAAAAAAATCAAATTAAAAAAAATTGAATATACAAAATTCAAATATTCAAAATTTGGAAAGCAAATTTTTACCTATCAATCACCTAAATCAACCCATCATTTTATCAATTTATTTATATAAAATATTATTTGATATCATTCAGGACCTTATAATTAGTTATTTTTAAATTAAAAAAAAAACAATTGATTGCAATCTTCTACAAGAAAGAACTAAAAGTTATTTGCCAAAAATGCCATTCATAAGGATTTATTTTTAGTACTAAATTTTAGTCATTTAAAAATAATTTAACTCAAAAAAATTAAATTGGTTTAGAATGATATGCTATGAAAAATTTTATTTTGAAAATTTATATATATATTTTTTTTGAATCCTAAGACAATATAGATAATTTCTTAAAATCTTAGGTCAAGCTGGGCTGCATGCATGCCTACATCTATCCTAAACTCTTTCGCTTCGAAGGAGCGTCCTATTTAGCAAATCTCCTTCAAAGGCCACTTTCACCGAACTGAGGATGCCAATTATGATCTGAAACAGAGAAAATTATTCGTTCTTGCAATAAAACTTCTGGTAACGATCAGGCGACGCTGCTTCACCAAATGAAAATTGTTCCAAGCGTCAACGTTCACTGCAACCGTAGTGAGTATCACCGCCTGCTCGAACGAAGCATTTCTTGATTAAAACCAACTACCAAAGTTATTCCCTTCTACGAATTATTTCTCTGGATGTTTCATAACCCGAGAGTAAAGATTGTAATATATCACAAAATTGGGTGGAAAGAGAACATTAGAATTAGGATGGTATAGAACAAAAAAAAGCTGCCCAAAGCAACACTTGGAGAACTATAGGAGTTGCAAAAACAAAAATAATCAAATAAATAAAAAAAAATGAAAAACAACACCAATAACAATGGGCCTTCAATCCAAAACAGGCTCTAGAATTCGTCCTCTCCACTGAAGAGAGCCTATTTATGGCCTCTAGGGTATAGGGAATTTTGATTTTTGGGCAAATAACTTTCCTACCACTTAATCGAACGGCTCATATTGATCCCCTTAATCATACAAGTTTTTAACGATTTATGTGTCTTAATGACATGGAAATTGAGTAATCTTAAGTTCGTTAGATTCCTCTCGTCATGACGTTGGATCTAACTATAATTATGCAAAATTTTGAATTAATTTGACCATTAAATTAATGATGCAAAGCTTTCAAATGTAATTCAATGGCTTGATCTGGGCTTGACTTGACCCGAATTGGCCCAACTTTGGTATCAATGGTTCGTCTTATGTATTACATATATAAATTAAAAGAATTGTGTGGCATGTTTCATCAATTCCCCATACTTTTAAAAACTTTGAATCTCTTCAACAAACATCTTTTACTCTTTATGTTCCTAAATCAACTCAAATGATAATTGGTTACATGATTCTTCAAACCCAATAAACAGCATATAGATATTCTTTAGACTCCATGTTCCTTGCCAAATTTGAAATGACAATCTAAACATGACCACTTGAATCTAACTTAAAATTATTTTTATACATATGTCAAAAGACTTACACGGGTCAAATTAGAGTCGATGGGGTTAAATGCAAGTCGAATTCAACTTAGATGGTATGTCTCATTTAATATTCAGGTCAGATTCAAGTCAAACAATTTCAGATCATGTCAGATCAACTTAAACCTGACCAACAAAACTTTTTTAACACTAAATCATACTTTGTTATATAAGGCATACATTTTATAATGACAATAATCAAAATATCCTTTAATGTAAAATCAAAGCTAAACATTTTTCTTGTTATTTAAAATTTCACATAAGGATATACTAATCAAACTACAAGCATGTCTCCTGCAATTCTCCAAAATCTTCATGATTTCTATATATAAACTTGTCTAAATTTGAATTTGACTATAATACAAAAAGGGAATAATGACATCTACAAAAAAAATCACATTAAGTTCACTTTTCAATAATCCCATGCATTTTAAATGAAAACTAAGCATCACAGGATATTTCTCCCAAAGAGTACATGACACAAACAACATATTAATAGGGAATGAACATAGATGTAATCACATCATCGTTGTCATCATTAAAGCCCTATACACACTGTTCTTTCTAATAGTTTTAATAAATGTTAGAAGGCCGACGAACGTAGTACGAGATCCAACACAAACATATAAAAGAAAAGCAGCGGAAGAAGACACAATGATTTCTACATGAAAAATCCTAAAAAGGGAAAAAACTACATGGTCTAGCTCAATATAGGTAAACCATTAAGGAATTGTAAGGACAAAGGCTCACACTACTCTTAGATTAGAGAACATTGAATTACAATATTATGCCACAATGGTAGTTCGACAATAATACTAGCAATTAGTAGTGAAGGCCATAGTCGTTGCTATGAAGATAGTAGTCCTTCTTGAATATTAGATAAGGTGGTTGTAGCTTCAGCTTGTCGTTGAGTTATAGTTGAAAGTTGTGATAGTAGTTAGTCATGTAAGTCATAGATGATAGCTTTAAGAGTGTTGATTGGCCATAACAACCGTAAAAGAGGGTTGTTATAGCATTCGAAGAACGTAAAGGCCGAAGTTGGCAGCTGCATGAGCTGTGAAGTATGTAGGTCAAAGTTGGTCGCATAAGTCAAAACGGGGAGCTATAAAAATATTCGTGAGCCACAAAGGCGAGAGTTGGGAACTGCAAAAAACTGTAAACCATGTAGGTCGTAGTTGATGATGTAGGTCATTGTGGTGAGCTACAGTAACGTTAGTTGGCCCCCAAAGACATAGTAAGGGGCTACAGTTGCAGTGAACCACATAGGTCGTAAGTCGAAGGTCGTAGTGGAACTATGAGAAGAGAACTTCAGATATTCGAAGATCACCATATTCTGAGTATGATAATAGTAAACAATTATTGCGATGAGTTACACCGTCTTTGGGGTGAGTCGTGACACCATCTTCGGGGTGTATCGTTACACCTTCGAGATTCATCGATGAATCGTCTATGGGATGCGTCATTACACCGTCTATAGGGTGTGTCGTTGCACCATTTTTACACCCGTCTTTAGGGTGTGTTGTTACACTATTATTCATCTACGTCAGGAACGATGGTCGATGCTTGTTGGGGCAGAAAATGTTTGTCTGGTTTTTCGTCTAGAACACTGGAATTTGACTCATTCTTCTCTCGATGCAGCTTTAGCTCAAAGGCCTAGCTAGCCTTTCATGAAGACAGTAGAGCTCTCTATTTACAGTATGAGAGTGGCCTTCTTGCAAGTAAAGAATCTAGACTACTACATTAGACAGGCCAGAGAAGTTTCCCTGATCGGACGGTGTTTTGTGGACATTTTAAGTATCTTAATGATGCTTGAATTGAGTGATGTTAGACTCGTTAAACTCATATTATCAAGACGAACAATTTGATTATAACCTTGACATATCTAAAATATATTTGGTCTTCCAATTAGACACCAAATAACCTCAAAAAGTGCTAAACAACTTGATTCGGACCTGATTTGATTTAAATTGGGTCAATTTTGGCATTGTTGGGCCTGTCAAGTCAAGTCAGTTAATTTGACTACAGAAATATTTTTTTATTTGAATTTGAATGTTTCCTACTAAAAAACACGCAAAGATATTCATGCTTAATTTCCAAGATAACAAAATTTGTTGATGCATAAAATATTAAAAAAAACTCTCAAGTCAACATTTTAAATCATCATTTTTCAACCATCTTGTTAACATATTACTAACAAACCTTTTAAATTTCACATTAGCTTAGTTAGACCGGGTTTTAAATGATTTGGCTTAATCATACGCGGGCAAAATTTGAGCTGAAGTGATTATTTCGTGATTAATTATTAATTAAATAATTTAATCTAATTATGATTGGATATTGATTATTTGGATTAATAAATGATTCATTATTAGGCGTGACTATTTCATGATTAATTATTAATTAATTAATTCAATGCAATTATGATTGAATATTTATTATTTGGTTAAATAAATAAATCATTATTTGGCAATTGATTATCAGATAATTAATTATACTTAACTATAATATTAATGAGAGTGAATTCAAGTTTTCAGGGTTTTGGTTTGACCTAAAAATTGACCTAACCCAAAATTATTTCTCGTTCTCGAACCGACCATAATACTAAATGTGTTAAAATGCCCAACTCAAACCCGACCCACCTTCAACACATCGATCTGGATCTGAACACGACCCGTGTAACCCATTTGACCTAAAACAACAACTATTTAGGGGTATTTGGGGACAAGCACAGATCAATTCCAAGTTCGCCTTTGCTTTCGAGTCAATTTTAAGTTAGAAGATCAGTTTCCAGTTAATTTCAAGTTGGCTGTCAACTCGAACATGATCCGAAGTATCAAAAAAATAAGAACTCTCACAACCCGAATCCGACCCAAAAAATATTCAAGTCAATCCGAAACCAAATATTTTTAGCCGAGTGTGGCTCGAATTAATTTGCCAGGTCAGTTAAATTCACATCCATCAATAATATATACAGCATAGCATATTGTATACTTGTTATATTAAACATACATAAACAATAACAATGATGTATTTTTTTTTCATTTCTTAAAAGTTGACATTTTAAATGCAATATTACATGTGTAAGCTGTATGCATGTGGATGTTAAAATTTTGGGGTTTGATATGTAAATAATACAAAAGAATTGTAGTATGTCAGTAAAAGCCCCATATTTTAAAAAGCTTTGAATATCTTCAACAAACATGCTTTCGTCTTTAGGTCCCCAAACCAACTCAAATGGTATTTGATACATGATTCCTCAAATGCAATAAACAACATTGTAAACATCCTATCACAGAAATCATCAACAGCATAGTTTTTAGACATAATAATCATCAATAGGATAGCTTTTAGCTGTAAATTGACATCTTAGGAGTGTCAAAAATTGACAACACGCCGACCTGATCCGAACTCAACTAAAAAAATTCATATTCGAGTTGCCCTGATTAGTATTTTGATTCGATTCGAGTCAATAATCTTAATCCGCTTAAATCATTTAAGTCGGTATTGAGTAAACCACCAAACCAAAATTGAACGAGAGTTAAACCCGAAAATGACCCAAGAACCTAAACTAGACTGTCTAACCATTTTCCTTTACACAAAACCATAACTTCGTTACATTACACATAAATTTATAATGACAACAATTCAAATATCCCCTTAATATAAACATATTTTCTCATTCATTAATATTTCAGTTCAAAATGTATTAATCAAACTACAAGCACATCTCCTAATAAAGATATCTAGATATAAAGCACATCTGAATATGAATATGACTATAATACAGGGAAAAATGGAATCAAGCAAACATTACAGAAGTTCATTTTTTCCATATCCCACTCAGTTCAAGTGAAAAATAAGCGCCACAGAGGGGATGCACAGAAATGTAATCATATCATCCACATCGTCATTAACCACATCTGAGCGGCTCAATTCTAATATTTTCAAAAATCAATAAGCCAACATTTTAAAGGGTGCATTTGGGGCAGCTCGTGATTATCCAGATAAGTCATTTATCTAAAAATGCGGACCGCGAGGTTTGACATGCGTTCCACGTTTAGTGTAAAAAGCTGTGTTTTCAGATACATTGCTCAAACGCAGTTTACAAACGATGAGACGACGTTTTTAAAATGCGCCGCAACAGATAAGCTACTCCAAACGCACCCTAAATCATCATTTTTCCACACTTTTGTTAACCAATTACTACCAAATCGTTTATATTAAGCTTATATTCATACTGGCTTAGCCCAGCTTTCTAATGATCAAATCCTAAGCTGACTGGGCTTAATGATAGGCGGGTTCAATTTGAGCTAGAGATAGATCATTTATTTCAATTGGAGCTCAAACAAAGAAAAAAGCTCAATTTATGTAGTTATCAAATTTTAATGGTTGAGGATAAATTCTTTGATTTATCATGCACTTGTACATAAGTTGGAACATGTCGCTTAATGGAAAATAATATTAAAATATTAATCATGTTATGAGTGGAAACTGATTTGATGAGCAGTGGGACAGAGCAGCCGGTGCCAGGTTATCGGCGCTTAAACGCCATCTTGGGTGTTGCACGAACAAAGAAGCTTGCGCCTATGCTCCGGCTTTGGGCGCATATGCACCCATATAGGCGCATGGGTGCCAAGTTCGGTCGCTTATGCTCCAGGAGCGGTTGGTGTCGGGAATTAGTTTTTAATCCCGATTTCGAGCGGCATAGGAAAGGCTTGGTGTATTTTCCTTCGGTATTCTTTGACAAGCATCCCAATGAAAGTGAGTGTCAATAAGGTGGATTTCGGTGATTCGACGTGATTTTGCTTCGGATCAGAGAGGAAAGGTTGTGGAGAAAGACCTGTCAGTTTTCTTTATGTGTGGAGAGAAAACTTGTGTGAGTTCTTTGTAAAACCATCTGAATTTCATAATGAAAATTTATGGTAGTGTGGCTTTGTGATTTTTTCCTTTTTCTCAGGTTCTCCCACATAAATTCTCTGGTGCTCTTTTGCTTGCTTTTATTGTGCATTTGTTTTAATTTTTTGTTCCGATTTTTTTATCGAATTGGTGTAATCCCTTTATTCTGCGGTGTGGTTTAGTTTCTAATTGATCATAAGCCCTGATAAAGTTCAAAATTGTTCGTTGTGAAATTTCCTATCAACTGGTCTCAGAGCAAGGTTCAATTCGAATGAGAGCAATGACAGAAGAAGCAAGGTTCAAAGTAGAGAAGTTCCATGGGACGAACTTCGCTTTCTGGAAGATGTGGGTCGAGGATTTGTTATATCAGAAAAAATTATCCTTGTCACAACAATTAATTACAAAGAAACCAAAATCTATGCTTATGGAGGAATGGGAAGTGTTGGATTGAACGACACTAAGAGCCCGTATAAACTGGCGGCGACACTGCGGCGCGGTGCCGCCACACATTTTTTTTTGTTTTCGCGTTTTTTTGGTGGGCCTGCCGCCGCTTCCGGCGGTACTGAGAGAAATCCGAGCAGCCACGTAATTGGCGCGTCCTCGCTTTGCGAATGCATTTTTTACCCCCTTTGCCCTTTCACGCAAGATTGGAGAGCAGCCGCGAGCTTCGCCCCTTCCCCTCCTCTTCTCCGTTCGGTGACTCTTGTGCGTCTTCCTTTCTCTTCTTCTCATCATTCTCTTCCTGTTCTCGTGATCTACTTACATCAAGGGTAAGAAACTTATTTCTCATCTTCGTTTCTATTCTCGTAAGGGTTTCCTTAGATCTGAAATTTGGTTTTATCGCAAAGGTTAGATCTATTATTGGATTAATTTGGAGTGTCTTATAGGGTTATGTTGGTTGTTCGATCATGAAAAAGATCACCCCGTGGCCCTATTTTAGCTCTCTTGTCAGATTTGGTGGTGGATAGACGTTATTCTCTTTGGGGCTATGCTTCTAGTTAGATTTGAAAAAGTAGTTTGTGCGCATTTTTAAACATTCCTCTAGCTGCAGTGGAATTTTCTTTTATTTGTGGTTGCTCTGTGAAGCTGGCCTTCGGCTATTTCGTTCATGCTCGTACATGGATCTGGAATTTGTTTTTATGTCTGTGGTTGCTCTGTTAAATTGGCCTTCGGGTATGTTGTTAATGCTAGCACTATTGTTAGAATAATGAAGGAATACCCCTTAATGTTATTGTTAATGCTGGTTCTATTGTTAAAGGTGGTAGTAATCCAAAAAAAAAAACACTTTTAATGTGTATATTGGAAGGGTGAAATTTCAATGCCGTGTTTCAACTTTGTGATTAATGTGATGGTGGAGGAATTAGCATCATGGAAATTGCTAATGGAGGAATTAGCAAAATGGATGTATTTTCATTTGTCATTAGTTATTTCATTATTTGTTATTGTTAGATGGTTTATTTAGTTGGCTAAAAATGATGGCAAGCGTAATGGAGATATTGGCAAATTGAATTGAATTGTTTCCAATATAGTTGTTACATAAATGTACATATGCAAGTGAGAAATATTTCTTATTAGCTCCCCATATTTTTAGAGTTGTTGTCGTGTGAACATATTAACATATTCATCTCCCAAGCTATTTACTTCGAAAAATATCCTAGAGATTCCACATTTTGGGAGAAAAGCTGATGGTATGTTCGGATCAACACGTTGATCCGCTTTACCCTATTCGTGGAGCTACATGGAAAGCATTACTTGTGTAAAAGGGAAGAAAAATAAGTGCTAAAATTTGATGGTATAGTATGTAAGTCAAATTGGATGGCATGTATGAAAGTTCCCCAACATTTGCTTGTAAGTCAAATGTTGGTTGTACGCTATGTATTTTAACTTTTATTGCTAATAAAGAGTTTTGATTCTTCTCCCGTGGATGTAGGTCAGTTCGACCGAACCACGTTAATTGTTGTGTCCTTCTAGGTACTTAACTTTTTTTTTTGTTATTATGTTATTTCTTATTCATGTTAATTTCATTAAAATGGTTAGCAAGTTACTAAATAATGTCACTATTTTTTCCAATGTTCATCTTTATCGTAGTAGCAAGATGGCTAATAAAAGTAAAGACCTTGGTACACCTGCGCTGTGGGAAAAAAGACATTATATTTTGCGACCTTTGCCTAAAAAAAATTGAAATTGGCAATAGCCCTACGACCTTCTTTAATAAGGAGAGGTAACAAAATATTATAAAAAACTTCAAGGAATGTACTGACAGAGAGTACGACATACTGCAGCTAAAAAACAAATGAGATCAACTGAAAAAAGATTGAAACTTTTATAAACACTTGAAAAAAGGATCTACGGGCTTAGGTTGGGATCCGGTCAAGCAAACAATTGACGCTCCGGAAGAGTGGTGGACAAAAAGAATTGTGATAAGGAATTTTTCATTCCCTATAATTTAGTCATATAATTCATTTCAGTAAAATGGTTTAAATGTTTTTCTTCAGGTGGTGCCCACAGCGAAGAAATTCAAAGTCGCTAGTTTAGAACCAAAGTTTGAGGAAAAATTTGACCAAATGTTTAGCGGGGTAGTCGCAACAGGAAAATATGCTTGCACTCCAAGCGAGACGGGATTTGGTTGCACCCCTGAAAATGTGGTTTTCAGTTTATCTGCTGATTCACCCGATTTCCACAACCAGGATATACCTGAAATCTAGTCCACGCATTGTTCGAAGCGTGCTCATGTGATGAGTAAAAAAAGGTGGAGCATCTTCTATCAGGAACTAAATATCATATTTGATGGACTCTTCCAATGACGCCCCTCATAAATTTCAGAAACTTTTTATTAACGAAGTTGTGAAAATCTTAGAAGATGACATTGAGATTGCAGAGGATGTAGATCTATTCTACTTTGTTGTGGAGTTGCTTCAGGATTCCGATTGCAATTGCAAAAAAACGACGGGTAGCGTATCAACGTCATTTCTATGCCCGTAGGGAGAACTGATGACACATATGCATAGTTTCCTATTTAGAGACAATTCACTATCATTTCTTGTTTTAGTACTCCTTATTCGCTCTGAGACAATCTTATTTCAATTGTTGTTGTGTGAGACATTTTAATTTCCTTAGAGACATTTTATTTAGTTGTTTTTAAGCCTTAAGATTTTCCTGCATTATATTTGTAGTCAAATTCTGCCTTTTTACTGCTACTTCATATATATATATATATATATACAATGCTTGTGTTGTCATTTGGTACGAACTTTAATAAGTGATAATTTCACATTTGGGGTTACATGTACAATTAACATCGGCATGTTCCCAGAACAAGAACGACAATGAAGGTGAACTGCAACAATTAACTTGGTCACAAAATATTACAACACATACATTGCACGCTCTTTGTGTTACACATCATCTCATATCAGGGACAAATGGGTAGGAGAGATGCTAACAGGACATCCAACAAGATTCAGTAATATGTTTCACATGACGCAGGAATTCTTTAGAGATCTACTAGCAGAACTGAGTAGATCTCATGGCCTACAGGGGTCATCGAGGACGACTGACCGTGAGATCTTGACATTGACTCTGTACATATTATCACAGAACGAGTCAATTCGAGTGCGATGAAACACTTCCAACACTCATCGAAGACGATAAACAAATGCTTCTCAGTGGGTTTGACTGGTCTCGTTAGCCTATTCAAGAACGTCATAAAGCCAGCTGATCCAACGTTTTCACAAACTCAGATGGAGATTCGACACGATGCACAATACATGTCTTTCTTCAAAGTACTTCAACTTTCAATTGTTCGGAGTTGCAATATCATTTGCTCACATAATTAAGTGAAGCTATTTGTTTAGAATTGCATTGGCACAATAGATGGTACGTACGTTGATGCACGAATTCCAAACGATAAAAAGATTGCATTTATTGGACGCTCCGGAACTCCAACGCAGAATGTCATGACAATCTGTGACTTCAACACGTGTTTTATGTTCATCATGTTTGGCTGGGAGGGTAGCACGCACAACAACAAAATTTTCAAGAGTACTACAAAGAATCCTCACTACAACTTCCCTCACCCACTGCCCGGTACGGTGCTTACCAACATCCATTTGGTTTTCACTTTATAAGTTAAACTGAAGCTGGAACATTTTACATGAAAGTATTATTTGATGAATGCCGGTTATCCATTACAGCGAGAGTATATTAAATCATTCCCTAACACCAGATACCATATACCTGACTTTGAAAGAGCAAACAATGTTATGTGAAATAGGAATGAGGTGTTCAACAAAAAGCATTCATCATTGAGAGGGGTCATTGAGAGGATGTTTGTCGTTTGGAAGAAAAAAAATGGGTGATATTGTGCAATATATCATCTTACCCGTTTCCCAAAAATATACAATTTTTTATAGCTACGATGGCGTTGCACAACTTCATTAGGTGACACGCATCTTGATTTGATGTTGACTTTCACAGTGCCAAAGAGAATGAACAGAAATTGTCTGTTGAAGCATTTGAATACTGCATCTGTCAGTCTCTCCCACGAGGGGAGAACGACCATTCTACCATTTGCACGAATGAAGGGGAAGGTGAAAATGAAATGCAGGCCACTCGAGAACAAATTACGAAAGAATTGGTTAGAGGGTGAATATTGTCTGTGCAATCAATGCTAAATAACAAAATGTTGCACTTCGTGGTATCGAATTTTTGTAATGGTTCTATTAAGAAAATTCAAACTTTAAATACTTTTTTTGAAAGGACAAGTTCAAATTTTCATGACAATGTTATGTATGTATATGCCACATATTTAAATACTCATTGAAGTTCTGGAACTTGAAACTTGAATTCCATTTCACATTAGAAAAGGGGTAGCAAACACTAATAATTGAGATATTATGCTATGCTTATTATCCCATTGTTGTAATCTTATTGCATTGGTATGTATATTGCAGTGGTGATCAGAAGTTTTTATATTTATTCAGTGATGGTGGTTGCAGTCAGCTTGGATAACATTTGTGTTGATGTTAAATTACTCTATGAATGTGCTTATTTAGAAAATATGGATGTATCTGCATTTAATTGTGCCTTTCAGTGGTTGGAGAATTCCATTTTGACACCTTCTGATCTCAGTTTAGTGGGTGTCTGTGTTTTGTGTTATTTCATATGTAATACTTCACTTTTCAAATAGAAATCATAAGTTCATGGGTTTGTGAAAAGTCATTAAATTTTCGCTAAGGTTCAACAATTAGTTTTGACAATTTTGAATGAAATGATTTGTTGTACTATTTCAATTTATACTAACAATATTTCAATGTTATTCACCTATTGTTGCAATCAAGAAAAAATGAGCTCAAGAATTTTCGGGACATCCCAACGACTGGTTTGTCACTGTGGTTTCCAAACTTTCCTGTTAACGTCACGTCAACTACACAGCTACGGGAGAAAGTTCCAAAGCTGCCCACGGAGCATCCCAGAACAGTGTCGTTTCTTCCGTTGGGCAGACGGTTCAGTGGATTCCCCTGACAACAATGATCAGGAATGGAGAGCATCACTCAAAAAATGTCTAGCACGAGAGTTACATTATCTCAATGTTAAAAATAATATAATCATCTTATTAGTTATCATTGTAATTGTTTTAGACTTCTTTTTTACCCTCTTGAACGTCATTGTGAAGTGAGATGTGTACCTGTAATTTTGAACTTTTTTTGTAATTAAAGTTTAGCCTTAAAATTCTCATGTTTATGTTTTTCGAGGCTCAATGTTAAGTGAGTGGTGTATCTGAGCATTTTGTTCTAATTAGAAATGAATTTCGACGTCTAAATTTTCAGAAATTTGGTTCTTACAATCTTCTTTTAAACAATTTTACCAAACAGGGGCAACATGGTAATTTTTCCTCAAACATTTGCACCACAGCCGTTTACACACAGCTCCACCAAACAGACAGCCAGCTTCCCTGCAGCTGCTTCCCCGCAGCATCTTCCTGGGGCAGCGTAGCTGCAGCTGAAGCTGCCCCAAACAGACCCTAAGTTTGATCAAGTTGACACTTTTCTCATCTATTGCGTTCAACATTGTGAATGATAAAAATGCAGTAAATTTCATGACGATACTGGCAAATATGTAAGAAAAACCTTCTGCATCCAATAATTTTTTTATGATAAAGTTATTCAACATGAAGATGGTGGATGACAATTCAGTGACACAACATCTCAATAACGTTAACACTGTGATCATATCTTCATTGTCAGAATGTTGGGATGGTTTAGTAACGACGGTGAGTAATTCTTCAGGGACTTCAAAGATAAACTTCGATGATATCGTGGGTCTGATGTTGAATGAAGAAGTTCCCCAAAAAAACAACGAATGATGAATCTTCAGTTCCTACGTTGAATGTTGATAACAGAGGAAGAAATTGAGTATTAATACAGAAAAAGGGAGATCCAAGTCCAAGAAAGGAAAGCCTAAGTCAAGCAGAGGAGTATGTTGGAACTGCGTAAGAAGAGATATTTTAAGAAGAGGCAAGCTTCAAGGAATGCTAGTGATGGAAAACAAGAAAGTAGTTACTCTACTAATCTCTCCATTGGTGAACTCCAAAGTGACTCTCTGATATTATCTTTAGTCAATATTGAATACTAAATAACGAATTCAGGTGTCACTTTTCATGCTTGCCCCAATAAAAATGTATTTAAAAACTAAACTCATAGTGATCTAGGGAAGGTTTATTTGTGGATAATATGGTTTGTGGTATAGTAGAAAAGAGTAACGTTGATATCAAGTTGTCAAATGAAATAGTTTTCAAATTTACTGAAGTTAGACATATTTCATGTTTGAAAAGAAACCTTATCTATGCGAGCCAACTGACAAAATCATGACTCGTGACTACTTTCACAGGTGATTCGCGGAAGGTGACTAATTATTAGAGTAACATTGAAAGCACCCTTTAGAAAGCACCCTTTATTTGATCAATGAAATGGCAGACTGTATTTATGTGGTTGGAACAAGGGTTGATGCATGTCTGTGGCACCGTAGGCTTGACCATATGCGTGAGAAAAGTATGAAGTCCATACATTCAAAAAATAAACTTCAGAGTTTGAAATCAATTGATTTGAATTGTTGTGAAGACTTTATATATGGAAAGCAGAAAAAAAAGTTTCTTTCTCCGAGAGTGAGTCAGTGGTGAAATCAAAGAAACAGAAGTTAGTTCATACTGATGTATGGGTTACTACATTTCAGTCCACTAAAGATTCTTACTATTTTGTCATGTTCATTGATGATCACACGAAAAAAGTATGGGTTTATTTCTTAAGCAAAAATATGTTGTCTTTGAAGACTTTAAAAATGGAAGATTATGGTAGAAAATGAGATAGGCTTAAAACTGAAGCGTCTCAGATCAAATAATAAAAGTGAGTACCATGACCGGAAGTTCACGAATTTCGTGCTATAGAGGTGGTCAGGCATGTTCACTGTCTCAAGGACACCGGAGTAGAATGGTGTGGCTAACTGCATGAACGGAACAATCACGGAGCGTGCTAGGAGCATGAGGCTACAGGTAGGCTTGTCAAAACAATTTTGGGCTAAATCAGTTAATACTGCAATTTATCAGATAAACCGTAGTCCATTAGTATATTTGAATGAAGGCTTACATAAAGAAACCTGGAGTCACAAAAATGTATATTTATCTCATTTAAGAGTGTTTAGATGTTCTGCATATGTGCATGTAGAAGTAGGGAACAGGAGCAAGCTTGAATCAAAATCTGTCAAGTGCACCTCCAACAACAACAACAACAACAACAACAACAACAACAACAAAGCCTTAATCCCACTACGTGGGGTCGGCTACATGAATCCTTTTTCTCCATTGCGTCCTATTTAGTGTCATATTTTCATTTAGTTCTAGTAAATTAA
>JXCR01131786.1:98125-139513 GCA_002079205.1 Phalaenopsis hybrid cultivar
TCCCTGATGTAATCTAACAGAAATAAGAAAATATTTTGTCAATCCTCCTTTAGTTTGGACACAAGTAACAACTCTAGCATATTTAATGACTTGAATACAAGTTATATCAACACATTTCTTCTCGAGAACTCTCCAAAGGATATCTCTCGAAACCTTATCATAAGCTTTTTCTAAATCTATAAAAATCAAATGTAAATTCTCCTTATTACCTCTGAACTTCTCCATCAAACCTCTCAATAAATGTATAGCTTCCATAGTAGACCTGCCCGGCATAAATCCAAAATTGATTACGAGAAATTTTTCTGATGAGTCTTAACCTATGTTCAATTACCCTCCCATAATTTTAAAGTACGACACATCAATTCCTCTATAATTTGCACACTCTTGTGCATCCCCTTTATTCTTAAAAATGGGGACCAAAATACTCTTCTTCCACTCCTCAGGCATTTTTTTAGTTTTAAAAATAATATTAAAGAGTTGAGTAAGCCAAGAAACTCCAAAAACTCCCAAATATTTCCACACTTCAATTGGGATATCATCGGGTCCTACAGACTTTCCACCTTTGGTTTTCTTTAAAGCCTCCTCAACTTCTTTTTTGCTAATAAATTGAAACGTTTTATTATTATTCACGATATTAAGATCACTAAGGTCGATCATATTTTCAGAAAGTTCATTAAAAAGTTTATCAAAGTAACTCACCCACCTATATTGAATATCTTTTTCTAAGAAAATTATTTTCATCTTTAATACACTTTAGTTGAGTTAAATCTTTACTTTTCTTTTCTCTTTATTTGGCTAATTTATACATATATTTTTCACCATCCTTAGTATCTAATCTATTATAAAGATCATTAGAAGCAGAATTTTTAGTATCATAGATTGTTCTTTTAGACTCTCTGCGGGCCGTTTGATATTTTTCCAAGTTCTCTAAGCTTTTACATTTAAACCAATTTTTATAACATAACTTCTTATAGTTTATCTTTTCTTGCACACTATTATTGCACGACCAACTATTTTTATTTATAAAAACTTTTTCTTTTGATTCTCCAAACACATCTTTTGTTATTTGTTTAATACTGTTTGTTATTTTATTCCATATAACATTTGTTTCTTCATGAATATCCAAAATTTTGAAATCTTGAATTTACCTCATAAAAATAATTTTATTTAGTTTTTTAAGTTTTTCCTTCTAATTTTACGATGATGAGTCCTAGTATTTTTTATTTTAAAACTCTTAATCATAAAATCTAAAACTAATAAACGATGTTAGGTACTTAAATTTTCACTTGAAATGACCTTACAATCTTTAAAATCACGACGATCTCTTCTTCTCATAAAAAAATAATCAATTTATGTTTTATTAGATCTACTCTTATAAGTAATAAGATTTTCATCTCTTTTCTTGAATAAAGTATTAGTAATAACAAAATTACACACTAAAGCAGAATCTAATGTCAAGTGCACCTTCATTGAATATAATTCAGATGAGTTTAGGCATAAGTTTTGGGATTATCATAATCAGAAATTCATCATAAGAAGAGATGTCACTTTCAATGAAATCGATATGTAAAAGAACGAGGTTAAAACTCAGGACAGTCTGTCAGCTATTTTTGAAGGATCCATATATGTGCAGATAAAATATACTAGATATCAGGAAGATGGAGAAAGAAAAAGTGCGCAACAAAAAAGAGCACTGGAAGTTCCTCAATCACCTGTTGCATAAGTCAGAAGATTCAACAGAGTGACACGACCAGTACACAAGTATTCTCCTTTTTTACACTATTTGTTACTAACTAATAGTGATGAACCAGAGTGGTTTGAGGAGACTACTTAAGTTGAAGATTTAAGAGAGTGGGAAGTTGTCATAGATGAATAAATACAATCTTTGGAGTCAAATCAGCTTGTGATCTGATGGTACTGTCAAATGACAAAAGAGCACTGCACAACAAATGGGTTTACAGGCTGAAAGAGGAGTAAAATGATAGAAAGCGCTACATCACAAGACTTGTTGTGAAGGGTTTCCAACAGAGGGAATGAGTGGATTACATAGAGATCTCCTCAGTGGTGGATATGACGACTGTCAAGGTTGTGTTGAGTCTAGTAGCAAAGGAAGACCTACATCTGAAACAGATGAATGCAAAAACAGCTTTCTTACGTCTAGATTTGGAGGAGTTATATATGGTGCAACTACAAGGTTATAAGGTTTTCAAGTAAAGTAAGGTTTGGTCTGCATATTGAAGAAGAGCCACTATGGCTTGAAGTAGACCCTAGGACAGTGGTACAGGAGGTTTGATAGGTTCATGTCAGACAATGGGTATATTAAGTGTTAGACAGACCATTGTTGCTTCATCAAACACTTCGATATTTGTTATATTTTGTTTCTTTTGTATGTGGATGACATGTTGATTGCAGGGACAGGTGTGGAGAAAATTAGGGACTTGAAGAATCAGTTATCAAATGAGTTCGAGATGAAGAATTTAGGTCCAACCGGGAAGATCCTCTAGATGAGAATCAGCAGGGATAGGAGTGCAAGAACACTAAAGTTATCTCAGGCAGAGTATATTGAGAAAATCCTAAAAAGGTTCAACATGAGTGAGGTAAAACTAGTTAGCACTCCCTTAGATTGTCACTTCAAACTATATAAGGAGTTATCACCAAACTTTGAAGCAGAGCAAGCACAGATTAAGAGAACTCACTATGTTTCAGCAGTTAGAAGTTCGATGTATGTGATGATTTGTACCAAATCAGATATTGCAAATGCTACGGGAGTGATCAACAAGTATGTGGGCAGTACAAGCAAACATCGTTGGGAGGCAGTAAAGTGGATTCTCAAGTTATTGAGGGGAACAGTCAACAGAAGTACAGGGATCAGTCTACAGGGATTTGTAGACTCAAATCTAGCAGGAGATATGGACAGCAGGAGAAGTACAATGGGGTATATCTTCAAATTGGGAAGCATAACGTAAGTTGAGTTTCAAGATTGCAGAAAATCATTGCACTTTCTACCACAGAGGCCGAATATGTGTTATTATTGATGCTAGTGAAGAGATGAATTGGTTACAGAGTTTCATAATAGAATTGGGCAAGTAGCAGGGGATTTGAAGACTCTGCAATGATAGCATGATTGTGATTCAAATTGCTAAGAATGTTGTTTTTCATATCAAGAAGAAACGCATCAGCCCATATATCATTTCATTCGATCTCTTTTAGAAGATGGGCAGTTATTTTTGGAAACGATACATAAAATTAAGAATGTTGTAGATATGTTGGCAAAGGTAATAACAAATGAGAAACTGAAGCTATGTTTAGCTTCAATTGGCTTTTATGAAGGTTGAGACCAGCGATGAGCCACACCACGGTACATGACCACAGTACGTGATTATGAAGATGATTCAGATGGAGGTGTATATGCAGAGGAGTGGTGCTCAATACAATCAGTCTCCAAGTGGGAGATTATTATGAGTGGAGACTGAATTGGTGAGTAGGGAACAGAGCACCTGGTGCCTATGCACCAGATTGTGAGCACTTAAGCGTCCACTGGAGTGTTGCTCGAACAGAGCAGTCGGCGCCTATGCACTAGCTTTGGGCGCATATGTGCATATATAGTCCTCTGTTTCCCAAGAGCTTGGCGCATAAGCGCCAAGTTCGGGTGTCTATGCCTCGAGAGCGGTTGGTGTCGGGAATTGCCTTTTAATCTAAATTTCGAGCTGCGTAAAAAAAGGTTGGGTGTAACTTCCTTCGGTATTCTTCGACGAGTATCCCAGTGAAGGTGAAGAGTGTCGAAGAGGAAGATTTTGGTGATTCGGCGTGATTTCTGTGTCGGATTGCAAATAAAGGATTGTGGAGCAAGTCCTAAAAGTTTTATTTTTGTGTGGAGAGAGAACTTGTCTGAATTCTTTGTAAAACCTTCTGAATTTCATAGTGAAAATTTATGGTGGTGTAGCTCCATAATTCTTCCCGTTCTCGGGTTTCGCCACATAAATTCTTGTGTGTTTTTATGATTGCTTTGATTGTGCTTCTGTTTTAATTTTTTATTTCAATTTTTTATCGAATTGGTGCGATCCCGTTATTCCGTGTAATTTAGTTTTAAATTGATCCTAAGCCCCGGTAAATTTGAGAATTATTCGTTGTGAAATTTTCTATATTATCAAATCTTTACTTGTTTTTAAAACCAAGGCAAGGTTGTTTTGAAAAGGAAAGACACCATCAAAAAACATAAACTCTCATGTTGTGCGTTTAAATCACAAGTCTACGAATGGAAAAATCTATTTACACCCTCACTAAACATGATCTCTCTAGTTTTAGTAAGTTCTGTGTCAGGACGATGCAAGCTACCTGCGGCAGTGATTTACTTGTATAGATTCATAGAAGTATAGATTCATAGAATCGTTAAATAGCATGCATCAACTCAAAATTTATATGCAAAAGACAAACTAACCCTGGAGGGAACTAAAAGCAGAGGATTGATCACCAATATGAGGAAGCTTGTTGAAGGGATGATTTTAATGGTTGCTGCATTCCTTGTGATATCTTCAAACTTCACATTCACCTTTACCATCACCATCACCTCATGATCACACATAAATTATGCCCACCCTTCTTGAGTTAGCATCTACACAAGCCTTGCAATATGAGTGTCAAAAATTGAGCCGACATGCCAACTCGACCAAAACTCAACTCAAGAAATCCGTGTTTGGAATCCAAACCCGTTTAATTTTACAAGTTGGTTTCGCATCAATAAATCTACACGCTAACCCAAAATTGACTCAAATTTGACCCGAAAAATAAAAAGTGACGCGAGATTGACTCCAAATCGACCTAAATTTGACATGACTAACTGTTATGCACTAATGTTATATGGGTTATAGGGTCAGGTCCCAATTAGGGGGTTGAAGTTGGAACGATTTAAGTTGAACTTTTTTACCTGTTTAGTATTTGAGTCAGCTTCGGGACAAGGAATTTTGAATTAGGTCAATTTCAAGTCGAACGCAAACCTAATGACACTCATTCCTTACAGACATATATTATCGTTTTAGACAAGAATGTCATCCATAATCATTCATGTATATTGCATGCCCATAGCATAGCATATAAATTCTCATGGCTTTATTCACGGTTGCATATTGTACACTCATTAAATCACAAACTCGCTCGCATAATCATTGCATGTATTGTCATGTGCATTCCTCATGATTCAAATCATCCTTTTGCATATTGCATGGCTAGGGCAAACATCCTCATAATTCTTGACAACCATGGCTCTCTATTTTTACCATGCATATTTCATTTTAGGAAGTATTACATACATTCCGCTTAGTTCTTATGTATTGATATATTTAACGCCTAAACTTCAATTTTTACATATATGCCACCTTACCTATGCTTGAAAAGGTCCATTTGACTTTTTAAAAGTTAAAATAATGGTATTCTTTATGTGATTTGAAAGATTTGGAAGGTATAAATGTAAAACACTTTAGGTGTTACATATGAAAATAGACATGAATTGGGTGGTACCCATGTAAAAGCCCCTTCATTTTATGTACAACACACTTCACCAACATTCATGACTCCAGCAAAGCTTAAAATCACCAATACGGATTACTCTGCACTCAAAAATTTTAAATTTATACAAATTAATGATCAGCATTACCTACCAAATCCTACATTTCACACAAATTTGTGACTTTATACAGTCGTTAATTAATCATACAACTTATACTGTGCTCACATTGCCCAATATCTAATCTCGAGCTAACAAATCAATTTAAGCTCAATTAAAGTCAAGCTTGACCTGCAAATCACCTCAATAATTTGGATCCTAACTCGGGTTGAGCTAAAACTATACAAATTTTCAAACGGCCCTCAATTGTCTGAGCGAAATCAATGGGCTCAAACCTTAAAACAACCCATTATCTACCAATGTAACAGCGTACTTCATATATTTCATTGCAGTTTCCAAATCATAATTCAATTATCTTACTTCTCATACATGCTGCTAGCCTCATTGTTACTTCAATATAATCATTCATCAATTTACCCACATGATTTGCTACACATTCTTCTAATGTTCTCATTTTTTCCCTACTCAATTCAAACATTAGAGAGTAGTAATTTGCCGCAATTATGAGGAACAATCTAAATTGATGGCATGGTAAGGTAAAGTCATGCTATTGAAAGAATTCTTTTGGGAAATTGAACCAAGTTAAGACAAACATAAAATGTGAAAAAGAATGAAAAGTTCCTGTCAAATAAGATGTACATAAAGGATATCATTCTTGACATGACAAACCAAACAACAATTCGTGAAACAATATCAAGGGAATTGAGGAATGCTTCTAAGCAAATTTGAAGGGGCACTTCCAAGTTATGTGGAATGCCCTCTTAATGGTCCAAGCCTACACTTAAATAATACATTATACATGCACAGTAGATTACTATCAATAATAATAAAACAAACCTAATTGCCAATATACGCCCTGTAAAATAACAATCAGGGAAATATTACATCTAGAGATCGAAGATAAAATTCATTTGCCCATTAAATGCAGAAGGAAGGATTAATCTCTGTTTTCATGTGAATGAGTTAACTAAACATTACTAGAGTTCTGAAAGCAATAAAGGTAAGAATAATGAACAATTAATAACATTAAGGGGAATTTTGGAATAAATTTTGATTCCAGTTTTTTACTTTGTATATTTTTTTTTTGTTTATATTTTTACTTGAATAAAATATGTTTGGCATAATATAATAGGTTTAGTTGTTTTTAAAAATACACAACAATATTTGGATGCTTTGAGTGAATTTAAAAATAAGATAATTTATACTTCAAAACAAAAAATATAAAAGACACAAAATTATACTCAATAAATGTTTTGTAAAACAAACAAAAAATAAAAATATAAAACCAAAAACATAAGTAATCCCAAACAAAAACCAAGTAATGCAACAATTCACAATCCATTTTTAATCCTTTTGATCTTCTAAAATAATATCTACTTAGTTAAACTCTTCCCCTCTCTTCTCATCTCTTCTCAAATTAGTTAAACTCTCAATCTCTTTCCCACTCCATCCCATTGGCCTCTACATCCCAAAATTGAATGAAACTTACAGCAACCCTTCATATTGCCCAACATTCTAATTCAAACCTCTGCATCCCAAACAATCCCCAAGTACTGCAACATTTTTTTATTATATGGTCCTATTCTCAATCATCTAATTAAACTTTTTTTAGACCTCTTGATAAATTTCTAATGAACTAAGCTCTCGCACCAAAATTTCCCGAAACAAAAGTACTAATATATTATTCTACTAATGTAAAATGATAATTGTTAAATCACACCCACTAAAGTTGCACATTATTTTCTTCACTGAATTGACCGTCAAAACACCTAGTATTCGTGATACTAATGTTACGATACTTATATTCTAAAATTTTATCAGTTGTAAATATCAAGCATACACTAAACAACCTTAACTTGAATATCATTCATACGCATTTTTATAAGCAATGAAAAAAAAGGAACTTAAACTAATCCTTGAAGTGATCCAACTGTATTTAAAATATGTAAATCACGTGTAACTACTATAACATTAATTAATGCTACTTTATCTATTGACTCTTAATTTAGAACAAAATTCACATCGGTCCATGATTCAGAAAGCCTCCACATGAGTCATTGACATTCATGTCATGCTTCAGGCAAATTATTTTAATAATAATTCTAACAATTAAGCATAAAAAACAAAACAATAGCCCCTTTCTCCCTCAATGTCCTCTTTTTTCATCTGATATAAAATCATCCCTCAATTTTCGCTCCCAATAACAGTTATCTCTAGCAATGATAAGTGATAGCATCTCCTTAAAAAATTTCCTATAATCATCAGCTACTTTTAAATAAGATTCTATCACCATATCTACATTTATATTATTCTTACTCTTCTTTAGAACCGACAAAGTAGGCATGTTGATCTTGCTAGCAAATGACCTAACTTTGCAAGAATCAATCATAAGCATAATAAAATCTCACTCGATGCCTTCACCTCTCATATTCATCTTCCTTTTCTTCTATGGTGTCAGTGTAGTGAGTGCCTCAATCTTACTGGAATAAGACTTGATACTAGGAAATAACAAATTTCGAAAACAAGGATAACAAATTTACTTCAATTAGATTTAGTTAAAAATGCCACGTCACCCAAATTAACAAATTTTAATTTCATAAATAAAAATAGATCTCATTGAAGACCGGAAACCAGCCTAAAGGTTCAAATGAAATCACAAAGGGCAGTTGTGATCAAAATTAGAAATTAAAGTGAAGTGTGATCCAAATCTAAAGGACCCAAATGACATTTATCCTATTTCAAATAACTCAAGTTAGGAATTCAAGTGAAGTGTGATCCAAATCTAAAGGACCCAAATGATATTTATCCTATTTTAAACAACTCAAACTCAGCTATACCAGACATATTCCTTATTGTACAATCAAATCAACTACTTTCATACATGAACATGTATTTTCAAAATCAATAAAAACGCTCTTTATACATTGTCCCAAAGTTGTCTCAATACAAATCACAATCATGGAACCTTCAAAATAATCCAAATTAATTCTTTGATATTAGTATAATTTTAAGTTACATTTCAATACTCACTTTCATAACACATCATTGTATGTCACATAATTTTGACTCTTATATGGTTACATTAATCTTCAATATCATTTTCCATTTAACATGCTAATATCAAGATTCTTCTCAAATAATTTGCCATCAATGCCTAAGAAATTCCATTGAAAGATTTTCTAACCAGATCATTTCAGTGTCATCAAATCTCCATATCACAATAGATATCCAATATATATATTAGTAAATTAGATTTATGCAAATACTTCACAGCTAACCACATCCTTTTTTTTGTTTAATCTATAATTTACATAATTATAATGTTTAAAGAACTCTTTTAAAATATTTTATTCTTAAAATTTCCCGAACTAGTATTTTCGATCTTCTTTCATGTCCTTATCTTTAATAAAGATCTTATTATTTTCGCTTCTAATGCAATTAGCTTCAACAAGGTTTCTCAAACTTTAATCTTTTGCCTAAGCTATTTTATATACTTCTTTTTTTAGTATCCAATATCTTATAAAAATAATTAAAAAATAGCTTTTGCCAAGCTAAAGATCCTCTTACCAAGATTTTTAGCTATCTAGTCATTATAAGCCTAAAAAATAGTTCTCATTTCACACTCTTTACCAGCATACTTTTTCCTCAATGTCGTGAAAATTCAACAGTCTCCACATCCCACCACCACATAGGATCACTAATGTAAAATATATCCCTAAATATTTTGATGCAATCTCCTAAAAGATCTACCAATTTAGCCTGCATTATGATAGACTCAACTGAAGAATTCAAATATGCAAATCTTAGCAGCCCAATATGAAAGATAAATAATTTCGCACATGCCAATTTCCATTATAATTATTTTTATCTGTTGGCAGTTCCAATTTTGAAAGCAATTATGTGCTAATGATTCTTAAAGTATAACATCACTAATAAATATCTAAAACTATAAACCAAAGGTAACTTCTCCCAGTTTACTTATGTTTCATATTCTACGCTATTTTTATCTGTTGGCAGTTCCAATTTTGAAATCAATTATGTGCTAATGTTTCTTAAAGTATAACATCACTAATAAATATCTAAAACTATAAACCAAAGGTAACTTCTCCCAGTTTACTTATGTTTCATATTCTACGCTCACATTGTATACTCTTATAGCTCATCCTACTAGAAAATATATGCCATACAAGTAACACTAACAATTGCACTTTCTCCTCATGCATACAATATAACAGTCAATCCATGTTTCACCAAAATTGATTTTACAATCTTCTAATCCAAGTTGAGGAATAGAAGCCCTAACGACATTTACGGCCATTTGGGGTGAATTATAGCTATCAATAGAGAATTCTCTAGAACTGTTGTACAAAAAAATAGATGTTTTTATGTTATTATGAGTTTTATAATCTATCTATTAAAAAAATTGAAACAGCTTTTTGAAGTTCTTTTTTTCTATTATTCATGAAAGTTTGTAAGAAAATTTAATACTAACATTTGGCAAAATGTAAGCATGCTAAGAAATTATAGAGTATGAAGTTCAAACACTAACATTCTGTAAGTTCATGTCCATAGATTTTGCATTACATGACTTGATTTAGAAGATGCATAATCATCCTAGAGAGCTAAAATAAATAACCAACAAGTGCATTCAAAGAAAAAGGCCAACCAAAATCCATTAATAAGCTTCATATAATGAAAAAAATTTAAATCATCTGCACATTCATAAACCAAACATATAACCGAACCAAGTAGAGATCAAAAAAGTTTGGACCATACTATCTCAGGAAAAGCAGAGAGATTAAAATGATAAAGACTTATATGGAAGATGCGCCAATACATTGCTTAGGCTTTTAGCCAGTTGAATATTTGGGGTGGAATATTGAGCATGGACTACACTTTAATGGCATTTAATAATTGAACCATATTGGATAAATTTGCATTTAAATTGGTTATTTGTTTCAACCATCAATGTGTGGTTTCAAATTTATTTCATTACATTTAACTTGCTCTTTGTTTATTTCCTGAGGGCCAATGTGTGAGTGGTCTAGCATGTGTTTTGGCTGCTTATTTGTTTGCTGACTAGTTGGCTGCTAATTGCTAGCCTGCTAGAGTTGTACGGCAATACTGCTAGTTGGCTGGCACCTTGATTAGACAGCCTGGACTGTTCGAACTTGTGCCTATTGGACAGCTGCTGGCTGCTAGATATTTNGAGTAAACATATGGAAGATGCGCCAATACATTGCTTAGGCTTTTAGCCAGTTGAATATTTGTGGTGGAATATTGAGCATGGACTACTCTTTAATGGCATTTTATAATTGAACCATATTGGATAAATTTGCATTTAAATTGGTTATTTGTTTCAACCATCAATGTGTGGTTTAAAATTTATTTCATTACATTTAACTTGTTCTTTGTTTATTTCCTTAGGGTCATTGTGTGAGTGGTCTAGCATGTGTTTTGGTTGCTTATTTGTTTGCTGACTAGTTGGCTGCTAATTGCTAGCCTGCTAGAGTTTTATGTCAATCCTGCTAGTTGTATGGCACCTTGATTAGACAGCCTGGACTGTTCGAACTTGTGCCTATTGGACAGCTGCTGGCTGCAAGATATTTATTGGTTGTTTATGCGGTTACAGGTTAGTGGTTACATGTTAAGTGTTGGGCCAATTGGGCTACTTATTTGGTGAGTGATGGCTTCTTGTTTGTTGTTTGTTTGTGCGCTGCTGCTAGCTGCTGGTTTGGTGAGTGGTGACTGGCAGGAAATATTCTGATTATGTTGTGAAATTTTATTAATGGTGCAGGTTCCACATTTTATTTGGCTATCATTTATTTGGTTGATTTACTTGATATATTAGTAGTGCAGGTTCCTTATGGAAAATGAATTTCAAAGGGCCTGCTTGCTGGGTGGCTTTTTAGATGGTTCCTGGTTGCCTGCATCTTAACTGCTCGATTGGTTTCCATCTGCTGGGTGACTTATGTGGTTCTTGGCTTAGTTGGCTGTCAACAAACTGCTAATTGTTGCCAGTTAGATCATGGGTGATGGGCTTTANCCCACATTTTATTTGGCTATCATTTACTTGGTTGATTTACTTGATATATCAGTAGTGCAGGTTCCTTATGCAAAATGAATTTCAAAGGGCCTGCTTGCTGGGTGGCTTTTTAGATGGTTCTTGGTTGCCTGCTTCTTAACTGCTTGATTGGTTTCCATCTGCTGGGTGACTTATGTGGTTCTTGGCTTAGTTGGCTGTCAACGAAACTGCTAATTGTTGCCAGTTAGATCATGGGTGATGGGCTTTATGGCTGCTTCTACGGGTTTTGTCTGTTGNAACATTGTTAAATAATTACCATATAGAACTTTAACATCATGTCAAGACTTCATTCCAAGTTGCTCCTAATTGTAGAATTACTGCCTTCAAAATTGATATTTGGAGGAAGGAGTTGTGCGACTACAAATATCTTAAGGTATTGTGGTGAACATCTCTCCTAGCTCACTTTTGCATGGATGAAATCAAACTATTGCATTTCAAAATATTCATTTTGATGGCGAGGATTTATCAATATGTCAATCCAGGAATGAAAATGATAAAGAAGTGGAATACTAAAAGAAAGAGGACAACTAGACTTAGACCCTTCTCACAAATGTCGGGCGATCAGCAAAGAGAAAGGAGTGGGAGGCTCGGTCATCTTCTCAACCCCTGGAAGATCGGTAGTGTCAATAGATGCGAGCATGTCCAATGTATCAGAGTCAAGTTATGGGTTCAACCTTGATGTTTGATTCCTCGGAACAAATTTATTCGGCACTCCTGCTCCTCCTGCAACTTCATTAAGGTGCCACCCAGTGGGCCAGGCTAAATTTGACACATAAGGTCGGTCGAGAAGTCGAGGACCTTGTTCTGAAGCCGCTCGAAGGAATGATAGCAACTTCCGCAAAATTTTCTTGTTAGTGTGAAAATCAAGTGCACACGAGAGTAGTACTTCTTGATCATTTATTGTGAGAATTTTTTAGTGGTCTTCGTCATCATCGCTTTCTTTCAGAGTTGTGTTTAGGATTTATACGCCTTCACTCCTCTATCTAAATTTATCATCATCCTAACGCTCCTCTGCCTAAATAGCTTGTAAGTTTTATTATTTATTTATTTATAACCCAAAGAATATTTATTCTCCGCAATAGTCGCATAGCTGAAATTTAATTTTATTTTAGGGAAAAATTTTGAGCATATAACTATACCAAAACTAAATATAATATTGACTTACTCATATATATGATCAATCTAGCTTAATATTTTGATAACCAAAATGATATTTTTTTTTATTTATAGGCCATACTAACTATATTTAAGTGTTCTAAATTTGATATGTGATTTCCCAATTTATAAGCTAATTTATATGAAATATTGCAGAAATATAAAGTTAAAATGATATTTAATATCNGGGTGAATTATAACTATCAATAGAAAAAATTGTAGGATTGTTGTGCAAAAAAAAAATATTTTTTTGGATGTTATTAAGAGCTTTATAATTTTTTATCTATTGAAAAAGTAAGACAGCATCTTTTGAAATTAGGTTTTTTTAAAATTTGTAAGAAGGTTTATGATAGTATTTGAAAAAAAATGTAAGCATGCTAAGAAATTATAGTATAAAGTTCAAACAAAAACATTCTGCAAGTTCATGTTCCATAGATTTCGCAAATTACAAAATTTGATTTATAAGTTGCATAAACATAATAGAGAGTTAAGAGAAATAACCAACAAACATATTCAAAGCAAAAGGCAAACATAAAACCATTAATAAGTTTCATAAGAAGAAAAAACACTGCACGTTCATAAACCAAACAACAAAGTTTGGACCATACTATCTCAGAAAAATCAAAGGGAACAAAATAATAAAGGCTTAATTTTAACAAATTTAATCAACTAAATTATAGAGGTATAGCCTTAGTAAAAGATGTCTGTGATAATGTTTGAAACAAACAGTACGCACTAATCTATTATGAAGTTCATGCACTATAATTCCTAAAATTCAACCTAATTTATAGGTTGCTATATCGTCTGAGAGAGATCAAGATTATAAAGACTTAATTTTAACAAGTTCAATCAAAATACTAAATTATAGAAGTATAGCCTTAGTAATAGATGTTTGCAACTGTCTTTGAAAGTAACAGTAAGCACTAATCTATTATGAAGATCATACACTATCATTCCTAAAGTTCATATTAATTTTTAGGTTGTGAATCGTCCAAGAGAACCAAAAGAAAAGAGCCGGCAAACTTATTCACGCCAGACGGCAATCTGAAAATATAAAAAAGCTTTCTTGGAAGATAAATTTTAAACCATCTGCATATTCATCAAACAAACAACACATAATCAAACAAGTGCATACCTAAACAATCGAAGGAAAAATGTAGAACAAACTCCATCTGTCAATCCAGGCATCAAAACCATAAACAAGCAAAATTTAACAAACTCAAGCAGAATACTAAAAGAAATAGGGGTGGCAAGACTTAGACCCTTCTCACAAATGCCGGACGGCCAGCAAAAACAGGGGCAGTTGGAGCCTCAGTCATCTTCTCCACCCCTGGGAGATCCGCCATGCCAATTGATGCGAGCATATCCAATGTATCAGAGTCAACTTCGATGTGGTCGACCTTGATGTCGGATTCCTCGGGGACGAAGTCCATTCGGCGCTCGCGCTCTTCCTCCTGCAGCTTCAGCGAGATGCCGCGGACTGGGCCACGCTGAATCCGGCGCATAAGGTGGGTCGAGAAGCCGGCGATCTTGTTCCGAAGCCTCTTCGAAGGGATGATAGCCACTTCCTCAAGAACTTTCTTGTTGGTGTGAAAATCGAGTGTCATACGAGAGTAATACTTCTCAATCACCTGTCGAGAGGATTTCTTCACGGTCTTCGTCCTTACCCGCCCCATCGCCGCGCCGCCTCTGCAGAGCCTCTTTCTTCTAGGGTTGCTGTAGTGATTAGGGTTTCTGCACGTCCGCCTCCGCTCTGTGCCTGCTTAACGAAACCTAACAAATTTATACTGACGCCATTCCTTGAAATGCATCGGATGCGCGGAGATGGAAACAGCGCGAGCATTAAAAGTCGTGCAAAAACCATCGAGGTTTCCGAATGATTGCACCGGTTGGCACGAATCTCGAGGTTTACTTCAAAATGATTCATTGTTCGCGAATAGCTAATGTTTTACGTGTTAATTAAGTTCATTCGAATGAGCCAAAGTGAGTATAGAATCGATGTGAGGCAAATGCTCAATCATCAAACCACTATCTCATCTATTATTTTAATCCTCTTAATTTATACATATTTATATATCTAACGTCTAAATTTTCTTTTTTCATTCAGAACGCTCAAACCTTTCGAATAATATAAAAAATGCTACTATTTTGATGTGTTATACTTGGAACACATTTATGATGCATTTACATATATATATATATACATATATATATATATATANAGGTACAAAACCCATAACCACATTTACTGCAGATTTGGGAGAGTTATAACTATCAATAGAAAAAATTGTAGGATTGTTGTGCAAAAAAAAATAATTTTTTGGATGTTATTAAGAGCTCTATAATTTTTTATCTATTGAAAAAGTAAGACAACATCTTTTGACATTAGGTTTTTTTAAAATTTGTAAGAAGATTTATGATAGTATTTGAAAAAAAAAATGTAAGCATACTAAGAAATTATAGTATGAAGTTCAAACAATAACATTCTGTAAGTTCATGTTCCATAGATTTCGCAAATTACAAAATTTGATTTATAAGTTGCATAACCATGATAGAGAGTTAATAGAAATAACCAACAAACGTATTCAAANAATAGAGTTAAGAGAAATAACCAACAAACGTATTCAAAGCAGAAAGCAAACATGAAACCATTAATAAGTTTCATAAGAAGAAAAAACATAAAATCAGCTGCAAATTCATAAACCAAACAACAAAGTTTGGGCCATACTATCTCAGAAAAATCAAACGGAACAAAATAATAAAGGCTTAATTTTAACAAGTTTAATCAACTAAATTATAGAGGTATAGCCTTAGTAAAAGACGTCTGTGATAATGTTTGACAGATACAGTACGCACTAATCTATTATGAAGTTCATGCACTATGATTCCTAAAATTCAACCTAATTTATAGGTTTCTATATCGTTTGAGAGAGACCAAAATTATAAAGACTTAATTTTAACAAGTTCAATCAAAATACTAAATTATAGAAGTATAGCCTTAGTAAGANGAAATAGATCACTTTGAAAATTGAAAACCAACCTAACGGTTCAAAGTGAAATCACAAAGGGGTGCTAATGATCAAAGTTAATGGTTATTAAAATTAGGGATTTAAGTGAAGTGTGACCCAAATGATATTTAACCTGTTTTAAATATACCACACATGACTTATTGAACAGTCAAATCATTTCTTTTTCACACTTGAAATGTAACTTAAAGAAGAACAAAAATTAAATGAAGATATATTCTATGTTCTTTATACATTGTCCATAATTTATCAATCATGGAGCCTACAAAATAATCAAAATTAATTCTTTGAAAGTAGCATAATTTTTAAAGTTATATTCCAATATTCTCTTCTATAACATATCATTGTATTCTCATATTTTTGAGTCATCTATGGTTACAGTAATCTTCAATATCTTTTTCTTTTTTTTTCATATTGATAACAATATTATTCTCAAATAAATTGCCATCAACACCCAAGAAATTCCATTGAAAAGATAAGCAAANCACTAATGCTATTGATTATTGCTTTTGTATTCTCTATTGTCTTCTTGATTAAAGTAACATGAAATTACAATTCTTACTCATCAAAACTTAGGAGGCATGCATCCATGTAACCATTATGGAGGATTGCAATTTGCAAATTGCAAGAATAATGACTTAATTTTAAATGTTTGTATAAGATGGTGAGATATGATAATGTTCTTGTATGAACTATAATTGCTCTATATCTAGATGGCACATTTATTGTGCAAACACAAAGAATTTGAATACGCAATAACAAGAGTTCAAAATGTCCAAATTGAGCCTCTTTTTTTATATTTTTTAATAATATTTTTTCATTTATTATGTTAATTGGCTTTTATAAATTCTTTTACAAATTATGTTAATTTTCTGCTAAACGTTAAGTGCAGTCGCAGGTATAACTTGAACTTATAGTTCAGAGATTAAAGCTATTAAAGGGATTGAAGATATTGAAGAAATTGAAGAATGAATATTGAAGAAATTGAAAAATAAAGTGCAGTTGCAGGTATAATTTGAACTTATAGTTCAGAGATTGAAGATATTGAAGAGATTGAAGAATGAAGAAGATGAAGATTTAGGGATATAAATGTGTTTTTGTACCTATTTGATTTTATTTTTTGTGAATTTATGTATCATATATGTAATTATTTGTTATGTAATTATTGATTACACATTTGTGTCAAGTTCTCCCAAATTTGTTCTTGAAAATTGTAAAAAAAAACATTAAAGTAATAACTTGATTTTTCTTCAACATATAAATGTTTCCAATTGCACCAAATTTGTTCTCGAAAATTGTAAAAAAATCATTAAATAAATAAATTTATTTTTGTTCAATCTATACGAGTTTTCTGTTTTATGTATGCAAATCTTATTTTTTAAAAATATTTTTTAATTTTAAATAACCAATTTTGAGTAAAAAAGCCGAATGCGAACAACTTGCTCACCAGCCAATTTCGAACACGAGAATTTTTGAAAGACCCAAACACGAGCCATGCCCGAGAGCACTCAAGCTCAACTCATTTGTAACCCTAATGCTGTAAAAATCATCNGAAAACATTAAAGCAATAACTTGATTTTTCTTCAACATATAAATGTTTTCAATAGCACCAAATTTGCTCTCGAAAATTGTAAAAAAAATCATTAAATTAATAAATTTATTTTTGTTCAATCTATACGAGTTTTTTGTTTTATATATGCAAATCTTATTCTTTTAAATATTTTTAAATTTTAAATAACCAATTTTGAGTAAAACAAGCCATCAAGCCGAATGCGAACAACTTGCTCAGCAGCCAATTTCGAACACGAGAATTTTTGAAAGACCCAAACACGAGCCATGCCCGAGAGCAGTCAAGCTCAACTCATTTGCAACCCTGATGCTGTAAAAATCATCCCTCATTTTTTGCTCCTAATGACACTTATCTCTAATGATGATTAGTGCATTCACCTCCTCAAAAATTTCCTATAATCATCAACTACTTTTAAATTCTCAAGCCATATCAATATTTCTATTATTCTTACTCTTCTTCTTCAGCACCGACAAAATAGGCATGTTGAAATTACTGAAATAAAGATATTAAAGGGTTTGAAGAATGAATATTGAAGAGATTGAAAAACAAAGTGCAGTAGCAGGTATAATTTGAACTTATAGTTCAAAGATTGAAGAATGGAGAAGAAAAAGATTTAGGGATATATATGTGTTTTTTGTACTTATTTGATTTTATTTTAGTGAATTTAAGTATCATAAATGTAATTATTTGTTATGTAATTATTGATTACACATTTGTGTCAAGTTGTTTCAAATTTGTTCTTGAAAATTGTAAAAAAAAATCATTAAAGCAATAACTTGATTTTTCTTCAACAAATAAACGTTTTCAATTGCACCAAATTTGCTNAGTTATGTATTGATTACACATTTGTGTCAAGTTGTTCCAAATTTGTTCTTGAAGATTGTTAAAAAAAATCATTAAAGCAATAACTTGATTTTTCTTCAACAAATAAACGTTTTCAATTGCACCAAATTTGCTCTCGGAATTTGTAAAAAAATCATTAAATAAATAAAATATTTTTGTTCAATCTATACTAGTTTCCTGTTATTTACAAACTTTATTTTTTAAAATATTTTTTTTTAATTTTAAATAACCAATTTCGAGTAAAACAATCTATCAAGCTGAATGCGAACAGTTTGCTCACCAGCCAATTTCAAACACGAGAATTTTTTAAAGACCCAAACACGAGGCATGCCTGAGAGCACTCAAACTCAGCTCATTTGCAACCTTAATGCTGTAAAAATCATCCCTCAATTTTCGCTCCTAATGACACTTATCTCTAGTGATGATTAGTGATTTCACCTCCTCGAAAATTTCCTATAATCATCAACTACTTTTAACTTCTCATGCCATATCAACATTTCTATTATTCTTACTCCTCTTCTTCAGCACCGACAAAATAGGCATGCTGATCTTACTGAAAAATGATCTAACTTTGTAAGAGTTGATCACAAGGATAACAAAATCACTCTAGATGCCTTNTGTTTTATTTATAAATCTTATTTTTTAAAATATTTTTTTTAATTTTAAATAACCAATTTCGAGTAAAACAAGCTATCAAGCCGAATGCAAACAGTTTGCTCACCAGCCAATTTCAAACACGAGAATTTTTTAAAATGAGCTTACAAAGTTAGCTCATTTGCAACCTTAATGCTGTAAAAATCATCCCTCATTTTTGCACTCTTAATGACACTTATCTCTAGTGACGATGAGTGATTTCACCTTCTCAAAAATTTCCTATAATCATCAACTACTTTTAACTTCTCAAGCCATATCAACATTTCTATTATTCTTACTCTTCTTCTTCAGCACCGACAAAATAGGCATGTTGATCTTATTGAAAAATGATCCAACTTTGTAAGAGTTGATCACAAGGATAACAAAATCACTCTAGATGCCTTTATCTCTAGTGATGATGAGTGATTTCACCTTCTCAAAAATTTCCTATAATCATCAACTACTTTTAACTTCTCAAGCCATATCAACATTTCTATTATTCTTACTCTTCTTCTTCAGCACCGACAAAATAGGCATGTTGATCTTATTGAAAAATGATCTAACTTTGTAAGAGTTGATCACAAGGATAACAAAATCACTCTAGATGCCTTCACATCTCATATTCATCTCTCCTTTCTTCTACAGTGTCAGTGCAGTGAGAATCTCAATTTAATTGGAATAAGAATTGATAGTAAAAAATAACAAATCTTATAAATAAGGGTAAGAAATTAACTTCATACAAATTTAATTTAAAAACTCCACATCACCAAAATTGGCAATTTTTTATTCCTTTAATAAAATAGATCACTTTGAAAATTGAAAACCAACCTAACGGTTCAAAGTGAAATCACAAAGGGTGCTAGTGATCAAAGTTAATGGTTATTAAAATTAGGGATTTAAGTGAAGTGTGACCCAAATGATATTTAACCTGTTTTAAATATACCACACATTACTTATTGAACAGTCAAATCATTTTTTTTCACACTTGAAATGTAACTTAAAGAAGAACAAAAATTAAATGAAGATATATTCTGTGTTCTTTATACTTTGTCCACAACTTATCAATCATGGAGCCTTCAAAATAATCAAAATTAATTCTTTGAAATTGGCATAATTTTTAAAGTTATATTCCAATATTCTCTTCTATAACACATCATGATATTCTCATAATTTTGAGTTTTCTATGGTTACAGTAATCTTCAATATATTTTTCTTTTTTTTAATATTGATAACAATATTATTCTCAAATAAATCGCCATCAACACCCAAGAAATTCCATTGAAAAGATATGCAAAACCAAATCAGTTCAGTGTCACCAAACATCCATATCACAACAAATATCTCATATACATACTATAAATTTACATTTGTGCATACACTTCAACACTAACCATTTCACTCTTCTCGTCAAATCTATCATGTGCATAAATACAATGTTTATTACACATATTTTATTCTTAGAACTTCTCAAACTAGCATTTTCAATCATTTTTCATGTCCTCATCTTTGACTAAGATCGTATTATTTTCACTTTTAAAGCAATTAACTTCACCAAGGTTTCTAGAACTCTAATATTTTTCCTCAGCTATTTTATATACTTACTTTTCNCTTATTACACATATTTTATTCTTCGAACTTCTCAAACTAGCATTTTCAATCATCTTTCATGTCCTCATCTTTGACCAAGATCGTATTATTTTCACTTTCAAAGCAATTAACTTCACCAAGGTTTCTAGAACTCTAATATTTTTCCTCAGCTATTTTATATACTTACTTTTCTGTTTTGTATCCAATATATTATAAAAATAACTAAAAAATAGCTTTCGACAAGCTAAATATCCTCTTATCTATAATCATTACTAGCCTAAAAAATAATTATCATTTCACACTCTTTACAAAGAAACTTGTTCCTCGATATCTTAGAAAAATTAAACAATCTCCTCATACCACAGCCAACTATGTTCACAAATTGAAAATATATATCTACACTATCCTAAAAATTTTGATGCAATTGTCTTAAAAGAAATGCCCACTTTAGCCTATATTCTGTTAGGCTAACATGAAGAATTCAAATATGCTTACTTAATATGAAAGCTCGGTAATTTTGCACATGCCAAGTTTCATTACAATTATTTTATTTGCTGACAGCTCTAATTTTCAAAGCAATGTGCGTATGTTTCTTAAAATATATCTTCACTAATAGATATCAAATAATACTATAGAACCAAAGGTAACTTCTCCCTATTTATTTCTATCAGCTATTATACACTCACAATGAATACACTTATAGCTCATTCTACTAGAAAATATATGCCATAAAAGTAACATTAACAGTTACCCTTTCTCCTCATGCATACAATGTAATAGTCCATCCATCTTTTTCAAAATTGATTTTACAATCTTCTAATCTAAGTTGAGGTACAAAAGCCCTAACCACATTTACTGCAGATTTGGGTGAATTATAACTATCAATAGAAAAAATTGTAGGATTGTTGTGCAAAAAAAAAAATATTTTTTTGGATGTTATTAAGAGCTTTATAATTTTTTATCTATTAAAAAAGTAAGACAACATCTTTTGAAATTAGGTTTTTTTAAAATTTGTAAGAAGGTTTATAATAGTATTTGAAAAAAAAATGTAAGCATACTAAGAAATTATAGTATGAAGTTCAAACAATAACATTCTGTAAGTTCATGTTCCATAGATTTCGCAAATTACAAAATTTGATTTATAAGTTGCATAACCATGATAGAGAGTTAATAGAAATAACCAACAAACGTATTCAAAGCAAAAAGCAAACATAAAACCATTAATAAGTTTCATAAGAAGAAAAAACATAAATCATCTGCACGTTCATAAACCAAACAACAAAGTTTGGACCATACTGTCTCAGAAAAATCAAAGGGAACAAAATAATAAAGGCTTAATTTTAACAAGTTTAATCAACTAAATTATAGAGGTATAGCCTTAGTAAAAGATGTCTGTGATAATGTTTGAAAGAAACAGTACGGACTAATCTATTATGAAGTTCATGCACTATAATTCCTAAAATTCAACCTAATTTACAGGTTTCTATATCGTTTGAGAGAGATCAAAATTATAAAGACTTAATTTTAACAAGTTCAATCAAAATACTAAATTATAGAAGTATAGCCTTAGTAATAGATGTTTGCAACTGTCTTCGAAAGTAACAGTAAGCACTAATCTATTGTGAAGATCATACACTATCATTCCTAAAGTTCGTATTAATTTATAGGTTGTGAATCGTCCAAGAGAATCAAAAGAAAAGAGCCGGCAAACTTATTCACGCCAGACGGCAATCTGAAAATATAAAAAAGCTTTCTTGGAAGATAAATTTTAAACCATCTGCATATTCATCAAACAAACAACACATAATCAAACAAGTGCATACCTAAACAATCGAAGGAAAAATGTAGAACAAACTCCATCTGTCAATCCAGGCATCAAAACCATAAACAAGCAAAATTTAACAAGCTCAAGCAGAATACTAAAAGAAATAGGGGTGGCAAGACTTAGACCCTTCTCACAAATGCCGGACGGCCAGCAAAAACAGGGGCAGTTGGAGCCTCAGTCATCTTCTCCACCCCTGGGAGATCCGCCATGCCAATAGATGCGAGCATATCCAATGTATCAGAGTCAACTTCGATGTGGTCGACCTTGATGTCGGATTCCTCGGGGACGAAGTCCATTCGGCGCTCGCGCTCTTCCTCCTGCAGCTTCAGCGAGATGCCACGGACTGGGCCACGCTGAATCCGGCGCATAAGGTGGGTCGAGAAGCCGGCGATCTTGTTCCGAAGCCTCTTCGAAGGGATGATAGCCACTTCCTCAAGAACTTTCTTGTTGGTGTGAAAATCGAGTGTCATACGAGAGTAATACTTCTCAATCACCTGTCGAGAGGATTTCTTCACGGTCTTTGTCCTAACCCGCCCCATCGCCGCGCCGCCGCTGCAGAGCTTCTTTCTTCTAGGGTTGCTGTAGTAATTAGGGTTTCTGCGCGTCCGCCTCCGCTCTCTGCCTGCTTAACGAAACCTAACAAATTTATACTGATGCCATCCACCTTGAAATGCATCAGATGCGCGGAGATGGAAACAGCGCGAGCATTAAAAGTCGTGCAAAAACCATCGAGGATTCGGAATCATTGCACCTGTTGGCACGAATCTCGATGTTCATGAGCCAATCAAAATGATTCATTGTTCGCGAATAGCTATTGTTTTGCTCGTTAATTAGATCCATTCGAATGAGCCCAACGTGAGCGTAGAATCGATGCGAGGCAATGCTCAATCATCAAACCACTATCTCATCTGTTATTTTAATCTCACCTAATTTATACATATTTATATATTTAACGTCTAAATTTTCTTTTTTCATTTAGAACGCTCAAATCTTTCGAATACTATAAAAAATACTACTATTTTGATGTGTCATTTTTACTTGGAACACAATTATAATGCATTTACATATATATAATGGCTAACATTGTTACATAATTCCTATGTAGAACTTCAACATCATGTCAAGGCTTCATTCCAAGTTGCTCCAAGTGTAGGATTACTACCAACAAAATTGATATTTGGACGAATAAAAGGGTTAAGGAGTTGTGCGACTACAAATATCTTAAGGTATTGTCGTGAACATTTCTCCTAGCTCACTTTGCATGGATGAAATCAAACTATTACATGTCAAAATATTCATTTTGATGNAACCCGCCCCATCGCCGCGCCGCCTCTGGAGAGCTTCTTTCTTCTAGGGTTGCTGTGGTGATTAGGGTTTCTGCGCGTCCGCCTCCGCTCTCTGCCAGACTGACGAAACCTAACAAATTTATACTCATGCAATTCGTCTTGAAGGGCATCGGATGAGCCGAGATGGAAACAGCGCGAGCATTAAAAGTCGTGCAAATACCATCAATGATTATTGATTGCACCTGTTGGCACGAATCTTGAGGTTGGCGTGCCTATATGAGACTTTCAAAATGATTTTTTTGTTCGCGAATAGCTCGTGTTTTGCTTGTTAATTAGATTCATTTGAATGAGCCAAACGTGAGTACAGGATCGATGCAAGAGCGAATGCTTAATCATCAAACCACTATCTCATCTGTTATTTTAATTCCACCTAATTTATATATATTTATATGTTTAACCTTTAAATTTTCTTTTTTTCATTTAGAATGATCAAATCTTTTGAATAATATAAAAAATACTACTATTTTGATTTGTCATCCATGCTTGGAACACAATTATGATGCATTTACATATATATATATATATATAATAGCTAAACATTGTTACATAATTACCATGTAGAACTTTAACATCATGTCAAGGCTTCATTCCAAGTTGCTCCAAAGTGTAGAATTACTACCTACAAAATTGATATTTGGAGGAATAAAAAGGGTTAAGGAGTTGTGCGACTACAAATATCTTAAGGTATTGTGGTGAACATTTCTCCTAGCTCACTTTGCATGGATGAAATCAAACTATTACATGTCAAAATATTCATTTTGATGGAGAGGATTTATCAGTATGTCAATCCAGGAATGAAAATGATAAAGAAGTGGAATACTAAAAAAAAGAGGACAACAAGACTTAGACCCTTCTCACAAATGTCGGGCGATCAGCAAAGAGCAAGGAGTGGGAGGCTCGGCCATCTTCTCAACCCCTGGAAGATCGATCGTGCCAATAAATGTGAGCATGTCCAATGTATCAGAGTCAAGTTATGGGTTCAACCTTGATGTTTGATTCCTCGGAACAAATTTATTNTTATCTTCTCAACCCCTGGAAGATCGATCGTGTCATAGATGCGAGCATGTCCAATGTATCAGAGTCAAGTTATAGGTTCAACCTTGATGTTTGATTCCTCGGAACAAATTTATTCGGCACTACCGCTCCTCCTGCAACTTCATTAAGATGCCACGCAGTGGGCCAAGCTAAATTTGACACATAAGGTCGGTCGAGAAGTCGAGGATCTTGTTCCGAAGCCGCTCGAAGGAATGATAGCAACTTTCACAACACTTTCTTGTTGGTGTGAAAATCAAGTGTCACGCGAGAGTAGTACTTCTTGATCATATATTGGGAGGATTTTTTAGTGGTCTTCGTCGTCATCGCTTTCTTTCAAAGTTCTGTTTAGGATTTATGCGTCTTCACTCATCTATCTAAATTTATCGTCATCCTAACGCTCCTCTGCCTAAATAGCTCGTACGTTTTATTATTTATATATTTATAATGGGCAACTCCCCCCAAAGAATATTTATTCCCCTCAATAGTTGCATAGCTGAAATTTAATTTTATTTTAGGGAAAAAATTTGAGCATATAACCATACCAAAACCAAATTTAATATTGACTTATTCATATATATGATCAATCTGGCTTACTATTTTGATAGCCAAAATGATATTTTTATTTATAGGTCATATTAATTATATTTAAGTGATCTAAATTTGATATGTGATTTCACAATTTATAAGCTAATTTATATGAAATATTGCAGAAATATAAAGTTAAAATGATATTTAATATCATAAAGTGAGATGATATGTTAAATTCAAAACTTTGTCAGTGTTGGCCAATATAAAACCTCACATAAATTTCTTCAACCTCACAATCTAATTTTATTTCTTCTTAGCATAACTTTTAGATGGTCAGTCAAGTCAATTAGAATGCTAGTGAAGATCATCTAATCCTCTGAAAAGTTTATGTTTTAGAAAAAATGTAACCTTCGCAAGCATTTTTGGCAAGAAATCTACAAGTAGAAAGTTTTGAGTGATGAAGACAGAATGATTATGTTCTTTTTTCTCCATAAATAAGAAACTGACGATAAAAGATCCACACAAATTGATGTGATTATTTTANCGCTCCTCCTGCAACTTCATTAAGATGCCACCCTGTGGGCCAAGCTAAATTTGACACATAAGGTCGGTCGAGAAGTCGAGGATCTTGTTCCGAAGCCGCTCGAAGGAATGATAGCAACTTTCGCAAAACTGTCTTGTTGGTGTGAAAATCAAGTGTCACATGAGAGTAGTACTTTTTAATCATTTATTGGGAGGATTTCTTAGTGGTCTTCGTCGTCATCGCTTTCTTTCAGAGTTGTGTTTAGGATTTATGTGCCTTCACTCCTCTATCTAAATTCATCGTCATCCTTGATGCGTGCTAGAAAATTCGTAGCGATACAGTAATGGATTATCGTCTTAGTGTTACACGAGAATTCAACACACACAGATAAAAGAAGAGAAGTGGGCAAGATAAGACACCTCGACTTTTTACGTGGAAAACCCTTGAGAATAGAAAAAATCACGGGGTATAGCCCAGTTGAAATAATCTACTACGAATGATGAGTGCACAGGTTCATTCTTCCCTTAAATTAGGGAAGATGGAATTACAAAGCTGTATAATATGACTGCAGCAAGTTACAAGCGTCATTGTTGATTATTGTGGTGATAGTAGTCCACCATGAGTTTTGTAGATGGTTGCTTTAGAAGCGTTGATTGGTTGGAGAAACCGTAGTAATAAGTTGCAGGAACGGTGGACGACATAGACCGTAGTGGCGACTATGAATGACGTCCGTAGACTGCGACGCGAGAGTCGGGAGCTGCACATGTTGTGAACCACGTAGGTTGGTAGGCTGAGTATGAATGACATTCGTAGGGCGCGGTGGTCGGAGTTGGGAGCTGCACGAGCTGTGAACCACGTAGGTTGTTGGGGTGAATATTGACGACGTCTGTATGACACTGGGGCAGAAATTGGGAACTGCATGAGTTGATGACTGTGTAGGTCTTTGTTGGTACATGGACCGTAGTGGTGAGCAGTGGTGACGTCCATAGACATTTGGGATCGGAGTCAGGAGCTGCATGCTCTCATGACCACAGAGGTCATAGTTGGCACGTGGACCTTAGTTGTGAGCTTCTTGTCCCACAGATGGAAGATGGTTACTATATTTTCCAAGTTACGACGTGGACTGATGGAGTCTGGTCTTCAGTGGTTGACGACGATCGGTGGTGGTCGACGACGGTCAGCGGACGACGGTCGGTGATGCTTGACGGCGATCGACGGTGGTCGACGGTGGTCGGCTGTGATGTTGGACTTCAGCTCTTTCTCAGAGCCTCAAGTTTTCTCCGAAGGCTTCCGCTCCCCCCGATGAGAGGGATGGAGCTCTATTTATAGTGTTCTGAGTGCAATTAATGCAGAAATATGAACCATTTTGATCGGATGGTTCGAAGAGCTTCCCTCGATTATACGACGTTTAATGGACATTTGAGTGTCTTAGTGATATCAGAATTGAATGATCTTGGACTCGTTGGATTTGTCTTGTTGAGACGCTCGATTCGAGTATAAACTTGACATATTTGACAACCGTTGAACCTTCCAAATGTGTCTGAAAATCTTCTAATTGTGGTTCAATTACTTGATTTGGGCTTGATTTGACTAGGACTGGACTAACTTTGATATCCTTAGGTTCATCTCATTGAGTTGGTCAGTTTGACTATGGTTTTGCTGAAATCAGGGCTCTAGATGAGTTTTTATCAAGAATTGAACGCTTCTTGCTAAAAAGATTGCATCGAAATTCATGTCGAATAAGGAAAATTCGTTGGTGGCGTATCAATCATAAAGCTCATCTGCCTAAATAGCTTGTGAGTTATTATTTATTTATTTATACTGGGCAACTCCCCCCAAAGAATATTTATTTTCCTCAATAGTTGCATAGCTGAAATTTAATTTTATTTTAGGGAAAAATTTTGAGCATATAACTATACCAAAACTAAATTTAATATTGACTTATATATATGATCAATCTAGCTTAATATTTTGATAACCAAAATGATATTTTTTTATTTATAGGCTATATTAACTATATTTAAGTGTTCTAAATTTGATATTTGATTTCCCAATTTATAAGCTAATTTATATGAAATATTGCAGAAATATAAAGTTAAAATGATATTTAATATCATAAAGTGAGATGATATGTTAAATTCAAAACTTTGTCAGTGTTGGTCAATATAAAACCTCACATAAATCTCTTCAACCTCACAATCTAATTTTATTTCTTCTTAGCATAACTTTTAGATGGTCAGTCAAGTCAATTAGAATGCTAGTGAAGATCATCTAATCCTCTGAAAAGTTTATGTTTTAGAAAAAATGTAACCTTCGCAAGCATTTTTGGCAAGAAATCTACAAGTAGAAAGTTTTGAGTGATGAAGACAGAATGATTATGTTCTTTTTTCTCCATAAATAAGAAACTGACGATAAAAGATCCACACAAATTGATGTGATTATTTTAATAAGAGCATTAAAAAGGTGGTGATATAATGAGTCCAATGAAATATATGAAATTTTGGAATACAAACGGGCAAATAAGAGTGGTTAAAAGATTGATGATCATGAGTTAAAATTACAATAAGAAGATATGTACTTATTGGAATGTATATTTTATTTCTTTGAAGTATTGTCCAAAGTTAGTAGAAGATTCAAAGGAGTTAGCCATTGAGATTGTTCATTGTTGTAAGCATCAGTGCACACAATTACATGATAAACTGCTATTAAGATTGCACACAAATGTTTTATCAATGAGTAAATATATGTAAGTAACTTTCTAATCAATTATTGTTGGATGTTAATTTATAAGAGATTTATTTAGATGATGACATTTAATTGACCAACACGATACAAGGATGAGCAACGAACAATTGCATTTATTTAGTCAATGTTTGAATATAACTGTGTGCACTGTGCTTACAGGATGTGAGTAAGATATAATTTTCTAATAATTGTATATATATTTTTTAAAATAGAGAGTTAATCTAATATTAATGAGAGAAATTTTTAATAAAGAAGGATTGGCAATAAATGCACATGTGTCAATTAAACTATAAACTTTGACACGATATAAGACAAAATCAATTACATGTTCTACTAAATAAAATGACAAAGATAAGGCAATTTAGGCTTTCATATTTAGTGATGCAAACAAGGAGAAGTTGTTATGTGTTTGTTTAACAAATTTGAATTTTTATTGTTTTAAAATTGCTCAGGTTTAAATTATTCATCAACAGTGCATTTGTGCACAACTCACTTAAATTGAAGTTGATTATAAGTAGATTGCTAGATAAAAATAGTAAATAGTGAGCAAACTGTTGGGAAACTTTGGCGAAATCACAAATCAAAAGGTCTATTCATGAAACATAAGATCTTTCATGTCAAATTATCAAGAGAAATAAAAATAAAATACGGAAACATATCTTGATTTATTATTTTTTTATTGTTATGGCTTGTTGTCTTCCAGATCGATGTGTGTTCCTAAATCCTTTTTGTGATAAGATTCCAGACAAGATGAAATCTTTATTTCTCTTTGAAATGCGAAGAGACACTTACACACATAAAATGTGGACTATGAGCCTTTAAGATAGCTATTCATGAGTAGTTATTTCTATGACATTTGCACTTCCAATTTTTCCCATCATAAAATTTAAAAATACAGATAGGTCTCTACACATATAATGTTGACTATATATTAAAATTTTAATACCCAAAAGCCTATACTTTATTAGATCACATTAATTAGGTTTCTTTAAGATAACATAAATAACACATTTATTTACAAATATTGGCCTATACAAAAAAATTATTATTTTTATGTTTCTAACAACCTCCCACTTGGGCCATAAATGTTACCTTATAAATGTGTTTACGTTAGTGAATTCAAACTTCACTATCATGTATACGGGTATTCTTTAACAATCTCATTCATTAATTACATCAATATTGTGTCAAAGCATCCTTCATCACAAATATAACATGGCTAGACCTATCAATGATCACATATACTAGTACAACCAAATGACATAGATCAAATAAGGATGTGCAGCATGAAGTTTACTTGCAATGTGATTTATACATCCCAAATTCTAACTAGTTCAAACTAAAATTTTAATGAGATAAAAACCCAATAAAATCAGGGTGAAAACTAAATTGAATTCTTTATTTTTGCACAAAACACACAATGTCTATATATTTAAAATAAAATAGCATCACAAACTCCCACTAAAATGATATATTATCAAGTAACTGAACACCCTTTTGAGCAATATGCTCATGAATGACCTGGTGTGGAATTCCATTGGTGAGCAAACCTGCAATCATGGAATTTGTGTCAATGTGTACTATAGACATTTGACCATGATGAACTCTTTATTTAATAGTAAGATATTTAATATTCATAGGCTTTGATTTTGAAGAACTCTTGTGTTGTTGGAATGCATAACTGCAAATTTATTGCCACAAATAACTCTAGTGATCATTCTATGTTTTTCACAATTCAAAACCCTGTGGTAAATATTTACAACCATATTCCACGATTGGTTGTTTCATAACATGCAAAAAACTCTACTACCATAGTGGAAGAAGCTATTAGTGATTCTTTGACACTCCTCCAACAAGTAGATAAATATAACCCGAAGTAGATCGACAGCTATCTTGACATCCACCAAAATCTGGTTATGAGTAACCAATGATCTCAAGTTGGTATGACATTTTATATGTGATTATGTAATCTTTTGTTATTCATAAATACCGCATAACCCGTTTCGTGCTTTCCAATGATCAATTCCACGGTTGCTCAACAAAAAATCCTAACAATTATGCTATGTTTAAATGTTTGTAAACTTGAGCATACACTAGACTCCCATCAGCTAATGCATAGGGAATCATTTCCATTTCCTTAGCCTCAAAGTCACTTTTAGAACATTGACTTAAAGTGAATTTATCTTCTTTAGCCCCAGAGGTGTCTCCTGGCTTATAATTTTGTATGTCAATTTTATAAACACCGTTTTCATATAGCTCATTTGTGATAGCCCAAGAATACATTAAGAACGATCTCGATATATTTTAATTCCCAACACAAAAGAAACCTCACCTAGATCTTTCATTTCAAAATACTTTCACAGAAATCTCTTGGTGTCGTGAAATATGCCTATATCATTCGTGGCAAGTGTATACCATTGACATACAGTACCAAGAAAATAAACTTACTCCCGTTGAACTTATGGCATACATAAATGCCTACAATATTTATCTCAAAATTGAATGAGATTATCTCTTGATAAAATTTGTGATATTTATTGACTAGAAGCTTGCTTGAGCCCATAGATTGATTTATTTAATTTGCAAACTATCTTCTTTGAATCTCCCAACACAAAATTTTCAGGTTGCATCATATAAATTATTTCATTAATATTGTCATTTTGAAATGGTGTCATAACATCCATCTAATGTAACTCAAGAAAAAAATGTATTACAAGTTTCATAATTATCCTAAATGAGTCTTTCATAGAAACTATAGATAATGTCTCTTTATAATCGATGCATTGAGTAAAGCACTTGATAGTAACCAATAAGTTTTGCACCTTCGTATAAAGGAACAATATCTCAAACCTTATTGTCTTGCATGAACTTCATTTCTTCATTCAGGACATCAATTCAATTTTGAGAGTTTACACTTTACATGGCTTTATGGACAATGATGGGATTATTTTTCATCAATTTAATGTTATCCTCATGTTCTTGGAGAAATACTATATAATCATTTGAATAGCACATCATTTCTCTATGGTGAATCTCCTTAATGGTTTAAGTTCTTGATATAGTTGTTCTTGATAGTGTTGAGTTTGTACCTTGAAGGGTTCAATGACTTTATCTTGTTGATTTGAATTTGTAACTTGAACAATAGCATGAATATAAACCTGAAAGTTATCATAATCAATTGTCGGAATATTAACTGATATTATTTGATCAAGGTCTTCTATAAAGACAAAAAATTTAACCTTTTGTCCTCCCTCAAACTTAACATCCTCAAAGAATAATGTATTTCCCGTCTCAAAAATTGTCCTAGTAGCATGATCATAAAATATTGACCCATTTTATCATTAAGAGTAATAAAAAAATAACAAATTATTGTTTTAGACTTTAATTTATTTTCATTTGGCTTTAAAGGTCTTGCCTCAGCTGGATAACTCCAATTATGAAAATGCCTAGATTTTTTGTTAGTCCAAAGTTCACATGGAGTTTTTGTTGTTGCCTTAGTTGGTACTCTGTTAAGAATATAAGCTGCAATTTTAAGTACTTCTCCCTAGAAGGACTTAGGTAAGGAAGAATGACATATCATACTCCTCACTGTATCCTTAAGTGTCAGGTTTCATCTCACCTTAACACCATTCATGCTTCCTGCATTCCTCTAGGTATTTGGCATATGACCCAGGACATTGTTCACCTATGTCCTCATATTAGTCATAGTATTTGCAACCATGGTCAGATCTAACACATTTACTCTTTGATTGAGTTGAAGCTCAACCTCAGCTTTATAATGAAAACGTCAGACAATTGTGTTCTTTCATGCATAAGATACAGATAGCCATATCAAGATAAATCGTCTATGAATGATATAAAATAGGGTTGATTAGTCCATGAAATCATAGGAAATGGACCACAAATATCTACATGTATCAAGTCTATGACATCTAAAGCCCTATTGGCATCTTGTCCTCTTTTATTGGTTTGTTTCTCTTTAATACATTCAACACAAACTCCAAAGTCTGTGAAGTCAAGGAAATCAAGAATTTCATCTAACACAAGCTTTTTAATTAGTCATGCAATCATTGATGTCATAACATAACAGAATTATTATTTGCTAATTTTTGCTTTATGCCACGAGTATTACCTTGCACGATTTCATTATAAGAAGCAACTGTATTGAATAAGTATAGATTATCTTATTGACATGAATAACCGGCATCAATAACATTTGAATTTAAAGAAAGACTAAATTAACTATTTCCAAATGAACAAATATATCTAGATTTGGTCAAAGCAAAATAGAAACTAAATTTTGTCTAGATAGCAGTACAAAAAAGTGTCTTTCAAATTCAAATAATAACCACAACATAATAATAATCTCAAATGCTACATAGCTTCAACTTCAACTGTTTTACCATTGCCCACATAGATGAATCTTTTCGCATCAATTGGCTTTCGGTAGCTCAGACAACCCTGCATGGACAAACTTATATGAGTGATGACATCTAAATCAATATACCAAGTGTGCTTTGACACTGAGATAAAATTAGCTTCAGAATAAATCAAATTAGTAAATGTACATTTCCTTGCTCTCCATGCATGATATTTGATACAAGTCTTCTTTATATGTCCAGACTTATCACAAAAGAAACAATCAGATTTTTTACTTTCTTCTTTATTTTATTTATTTTATTTTATTTTGTGTTGGACCTTTAACATCTTCATTATTCTTTCTAGTTTGCACAATATTACCATAATGTTTGCTTATAACTGTCATACACAATCATATTTCAAATGAGCTGCACATAGTTCCCTAAAGAACATACTGATTTCAATCAATGAACTAAGTAGTTCAATCAACATGTAGCTAATTATGCTGAGCATCAAATTTTATAGGAAAATATGATATTCGTTACTATTCATCTCAAATACCTTTCCTACGCCCACATCAACACAACAATTCAAATTTGAAGTATATCTACTCGAAAATTTTAGTAATTCGAGCCACTAACAAATTGATCTTCGTTGGGCCAAAACAAGGATATATTTTGCTATAGGATTCATAAGCTTGACAACAATAGTTTCTTGGATCTCTTACTCTCATATTTTACAAATCTTATTCAAATCAATCTAACATTCACGTTATTCTTTATTTTTCCCTTAGCATACATGACAATATTGAAGATATTATTAAAGAAATTTTTTCTATGTGCATTGCATCAAACTTGTGTTTGATCATGTTATTCTTTCAATAAGAAAGACCCAAAAAATGTACATTTTTGTTCAATTATAATTAATACCAAAATCCTGATGGATGATGTGAAGAAAGCTCTAGGCAAACAGTAATATTTGGAATGTCACTACTAGAATAAATCATTTCTCAGCTGCTCTTGGAGATGACACTGATTTCTTAATGTTTTTTCTTCTAAATACAATTTTGTTTAGCCTGAAGGAATGTTTGACATTTAAAAATATATGATGACAGTCATACCTTGAAATCTTTTTATCATGTTGAAGTGTAAATGCTTTAGATGAATTCATGCAATATGGGGGCAAGCTAACTTTCTTGCAATGCTCTATCTAAATAGCATTTCATACACAAAAAGATCACTAATTGTTCATATGATTGTTGCTATTATTAAGAGATTGTGTTTTATCGAAACATTGTATGTCGTGATACCTCTTTTCCAGAAAATTTGTAGCTCAACAATCAACAACAGCAAATATATATGAATTTTAACTTTAGGGCTACTTGAACTGGTATAATCAGTTTCAAGTAGAAGGATGACGTCATGCACATCAGGTGGAAGATTGTGTAACCTATTGATCAACAAGAGTAAGACAAGGCGGTCTGACTATATGGTGAGAATCCATCATAGCATATGCTAAGCCGCACGTTACGTTTCTCTCAACTAAGTTTGGATACATGTGATCAAAATATTTCTACACCTCTCTATCTATAGAATGACTCGTTGAGTTGATTTCCTCTGATCTGCTACGATGCCACGTCATATGTGGAATAATAGAAACAAAAGTCTCTAAAGACGTAAAATAAGTGGTAGATAAAAAAGATGTTTATATGGAGCTTCCTTCTGTCGCTTTTTCTATATTTAGGTTTATATTTAGGAGAATGATAGAATTTTCATCGAGTCTCTGTTGCACTTGACTTGTAAAATAGCATACATCCCCTTACACAACAACCACTCTCTGATTTCAGTTCTAACTTGTAGACCAGTTATTTCGTCCTATTTGAATCGTTTGGAACTAAATTTTTCTTTGAATTTGTCTTCTTCAATAACCCTACAAAATGATTAAAGCACTCTTGGGAAATACTAAAATCTGGATTAATTTTTAACATTTTGCGAACTATAGATAACTCAAAATGAGATGTGCAATCTTTCCACAATGTTCTTTAAGTTGCATTCAATAATTCGTAAAATGTCTCATCTTCAGAGTTTTGTGCCTCTTCTTCCACTTGACTTGGATAATGTGGTTTTGACACATTGAAGATTATTCCTTCAAATCTACTTGAGTCATATTCAGGTGGAGGAGCATAGCTCGTCGAAGGAGCATAGTTAAATTTTAAAGGGTCAACCTCGCCATGTGAAGTCCAAATATAGTAATTAGGTTATAATTCCCGATGGTATAAATCTTATCCGACTTTGTCAGACATTAATTGTACTCGAGTTCTGTGTTTCGAACAATGACATCGAAACCTACCCTCAGAAATTCAAGTTGGTAGTTGAGTCACAGGTGCCACGAAGGCTTCGACACCGTTCAAAAATTCTTTAGTGATTCTTTTTCTATCTGTATAAAATCTATTGTATATCCACAATTTTGTTGTATGAATATATAAAGATAACCTAAAACATCATAACAACCAACACATCATAGAGTGCAATCAACATAAAATAATAAAACATTAATGTGTGTATGACTATGTCTTAGGTGGTACTTTTCATCTCTCAATATTGAGAAATGAGAGGACATTATTACTAATTTTAGAAATTTATATACATATGCAAAGGTTAAAAGAGTTGGGCATGTGTTGAGAGATAAAAATGAAGTAAAACCAAGGGCACCTATTAAAAGTTTAACATTAATGCTCTCACAATAATTGTAGCCACACCTTCAATCTAGGCAAGAAAGTTCTGTGCAATAAATAGAGTTGTACATGTGTGCCAAGAAGATTAAGTACATGTGTGTCATGCGACTCATAAGTAAACATGAATGGTGTTGGATTGAAGTTCCTTCTTTTTGTCGCTCAGGCCACTTTAAAGGTTTGTTCAGTGAGCTCTTACCTAGTAAGTGCATGCGAGCTTGGTAGAAGAGCTCGATCATTACAAATGAGCTTGGTGGAGGAGCTAACTTGAATACTGGCGAGCTCGATCACTAGAAGAGCTCATCAAGTCCTTGTCCTTCTATATAACACAAGTGATGTGGTTGTGATTATGGTGGACGTGAATTGCCAATAAGACCCATACAGTATTTGGGCTTTCTTGATAGCTTAAGCAGTTTACGCAATTCTTATGCATTTATATAATTTTCTATACCAATTAAGAAGAGCGGGGCAAAATGCTCAAAATTTTGTGTGCCTGGTGAGCCGAAATAAATGGGGACATTTATATACATACTACACAATTCTCAAACATTCATATTTACATGAATATAACACATATTTTAACATCACATAAAAAACATCAACATATCTATAAAATTAAATACACCTTTTAATGCAAAGACTTTTAACATCATAATATTACAAATGTAAATATCAAACTTTGGGTGTTAGATATAAAAATTTTGGGGCATTTCCATACAAAGCACGGGAGACATTGTTATTAACCTAAGAGTGCAGCTGTAAGCATTTAACAATCATTGGAATAATGAAGAACATGTAAAATCTAATCAAAATCCCAAATTTCTATAAAAATCATAATAGGAAAATGCAAAAAAAAAAAAACTAACTGTTCAAATTCGATAAGGATTGAGTCGAGATAACCTTCACTTTGAGTAGAAGAAATTGAAAAACGACGCAATATATTGAAAGTGCCGACAAGTGAGGGTTCGGTGGTCCTGACCTCGAGTGTGTGGGAAGAAGAAGAAATGATGAATTTTTTGCACCGGTTCAATATAATTTGACATTTAAGACGGCTTACCAACACCACTAATGGTGTCGGATATTAATAACTTAGTAATTGACGGTTTTATCCGTCAGTTAATATAGAATGCCCATTAGTTTTTCTCTTCGATTTTCGATAATATTAGTCCATTAGTTTATGAGTTGGCATGAACCGTCGCCAAGATCCATCGATGGCTTCTCAAACACCTTCGAAAAAGCCTTTAACTAAGAAATTACGGATTATGTTGCCGGAAAGTCGATCGAAAATTTCGACGAGTTTGCAATTGTCATTTTCCGCCGGTTTTGCGAGCGGGGCGATGAGTTTAGAGGGATGATTGGGTGAGGCTGATANTGGAAAAAGAAGAAATGATGAATTTTTGGCGCCGGTTTAATATAATTTGGCATTTAAGACGGTTTACGAACAACACTAATGGTGTCGGATATTAATAACTTAGTAATTGACGGTTTTATCCATCGCTTAATATAGAATGCCCATTAGTTTTTCCCTTCAATTTCGATAATATTAGTCCATTAGTTTATGAGTTGGCATGAACCGTCGCCAAGATTCATCCATGGCTTCTCAAACACCTTCAAAAAAGCCTTTAACTAAGAACTTACGGCTTACGTTGCCGGAAAGTCGTTCGAAAATTTCGACGAGTATGCAATTGTCATTTTCCGCCGGTTTTGCGAGCGGGGCGATGAGTTTAGAGGGATGATTGGGTGAGGTTGATAACATGGACATGCCAAGGTCTGATTAAGACAAGAGACCTCTTTGCTAGTCATGATTACTGGAAGGACTAAGGCTCCATCAACTTCCTTATTGCCTAAAATGGAGAGTACGCTGACTTCTATCCTAGAGGCGCAGGCGCCAGAGTTTTTTATGATGACTTCATGTTCTCTCCAAACTTCTTCNAGAAGGACTAAGGCTCCATCAAGTTCCTTATTGCCTAAAATGGAGAGTAGACTTCATGTTCTCTCCAAACTTCTCCTCGTTCATGCGGCTTCTGATCCGATAGCTGCCACGAATAACCTATTTGAGTTTCTTAAAATGCTTCTCTTTGCTTCACAATCTTAAGCTCCTCCTTGCAGCAGACATTGCCGTTAGCTGCTGGGATTCTGTGCCTGAAGGAAGTTTTAGTCTTTAGCATGTATGGTTGTTGATCTGTGAATAGATTTTAGTTGAATCATGCATGTATGGTTCAATCTGGTTGTATGTTTCTTTGCACCTACAGTGTTCGAACCATCTTACAATTTGATCGTGCTGTATATTGAAAAAGAAGTCTTTGATTTAGTTCAGAATGAAACTACTCTGTAATATTATCAAAATATGCAGAATATATTGAATAGTTTGTAACATGTTTCACTTTATCAGTGATAATTGAATTCAAGACTTCTATCTTGAATTGCACTATTCATATTATTTAAGTTATGCAACCTCGCGCTGCAAAGTAAGTTTTTCTGAATTAATACTTACGAGAATAGATGGAGTTATTACGTCACATATAAGTGAAATTATGGTGACGTGATCACTTCATCTGCTATTGTAAGTACATACTTATAAAGTATGCAGTATTTCTCTCAGATTTGGGCTCCAAGCACGGGAATTGTAATTTCATATTATGGGATTAGGGGGAGCGGGAGAGTTGAAGGGATTCTGCGGCAGCGCAGCGAATCTGTCTCTAGCTCGACTTGCGTGGAATTAATTTACACAACAAAATTTTTTTTCTAAAAATGTTAAATATCTTGTGAATTCATAACGTTTTTATTTTAAAGTATGATTTATAAGTGGAATAAATTCATTTGAAACTTACTAATTTGTATTAAACTAAAATTTGAATGAAATACCTATTAAATCTTATATATTAAAATGTTGGGATTTCTAGTTATATTATTTATTAAGATTTTATATTTTTTAAATTTATAATATAAATTTTAATTTTAATTAGCCTTTTTATAGTGAGTAAAAGATGTTATTTTTAAGTTTTATTTTGAAAGTAGGACTATTGGTAGGGCTATTAATGATCCGACTTCGAGTCAAGCTGGGGTTGGCTCAAAATTAGCTTGAAAAAAATTTGATCCAAAATGTTGGCTCTTAGCTCGACTCGTTTATTTCAATCTGATGTCGATCCAAGCCAAAACTTGACTCAATTTTTGAGCAATTAATTGTCTTCGAGTTAAATTAGTCAAATTCATAGCCCTAACAACATCAGGGCTATCAACAATCCGATTCGATGTCGCGTTAGGCTAGGCTTGAGTTAAACTTTACTTTTTATATTCATGTCAGTAAAATCTTTCATATTACATAAAAAACTCTTCTTGCTAAATTTTTAAAAAATGAAATACCTTTTTTATGCTTGTGTAAGATGGTATGTATATAAAAATTAAAATTCAGGTTTTAGATACATAAATACATAAGAATTCAGTGGTATATATGCAAATGTTTCGAAAATAAAATTGTTTTTTGTTTTTTTTTTTTTTTGCTAGATAAAAGTGCAGGCCATAAGAAATTATCGATTATGATTCTACATAGGACATAGTTTTCATAGTTTTGACACAAAAAATCATGTGTCAAATATATAAAAATATTTCGTCCGAACGTCCACAAGTCTGAATGACCAACCACCAACGATCACGTCGCCCTCTGATGACGTGTATGACGACGTGACATAATAATATCACAATTTTGATGCTTAAAAAAAGTGAATGCACATTTTATTCAAAGATACATAAATAGATAGGAAAATTAAATTCTAGCTGGTAGATACATAAATAGATAGGAATTAAGTGATATGTATGTAAATATCCCTTTTGTGAAATTCAAAAGAATATAGACTAATTTGACATTTTCACAGACACTAACATTAAAGTTGTGTTTGGTAGCATATTATTTATAGAAGTTAATCATAAATTTACCTGAAGTTCACCCAAACATAAAAGAAAAATAATAATAATACAAAAAATCCAACACTCTTTTAAATCTAATTTTATCATGTTTACGATGAAATCTTCTGTCATAGTATTGATATGATCGGAGATAGAACCAACATTATTTTTTAGGGCAGAAATCATCAATTATCTTTTTTTTTATATAAATATAAGATAAAACAAGTATATTGCCTAAATACCATAAAAAATATTAAATTTTATTATTCATGCAAAAAAATGTATATTTGAGAAAATATAATTATCCATCCTAACTATAACTTGATTCTGCCCTGAATCGGATAAGGGCCCGTTTAGGACAGTTATTTGGTGTGGTGGTGTTTTGAAAACACATCTGACTTGTTTGGCTAAGTTGCGATTTGACAACTTATGTCTTTTAAAAATACTGAAAATAGTATTTTCTCACCGCACTTATCTAGGTGCGGTGACAGCTTTCTGACAGCGGTCTGACTTTTCCAAAAAAATAAAATAAAAAATTTGTAAGTCACTGCCCCTAGCTTATCATCAGATTATTCAAAAAACTACAGCTGCCCAAACACACCCTAAGGGTCTGTTTAGGGCAGCTACATCTTATTGAATAGCCTGCTGATAAGCTGATTAAAAATAAACTACTGATAAGTTATTTGTGGTGGCTATTAGAAATTTTTATTTTCATGAAAAAGCCAAATCGCCGCCAGAAAGCTGCTACTGCACCTAGATAAATGCGGTGTGCAAACGCTAAACTGTCAAAATGCAGTTTATCCAAACCGTCCAGATGAGTCTTCAAAACGTCATCACACCAAATAAACTGCCCCAAATAAACCCTTAAAATACTGACGCATGAATCGGAGTAAAAATTAAATTACAACAAAATAAATGCAAATAGTAAGCGGATTATTAAATAAAGACAAGAAATGATAAGTTACTTTATAAATAAAGACAAAAAATGATAAATTATTAAAGTACGAATGTTCTTAAAATACCGACGCATGCTCGAGTGGACCCCACCTGTCGTCCTTTTTTGTATCGAGGCACCTCACTATAATTTCCTTTCGTTTTCGGCACATACTATTCTTTTTTTTGTCTTTTATTTAATCCATCCCACGATTTTAACATTCCCCAAAAGCTGAATATTTTATGACCCGCAATATTTTAGTAAATTTCATGTTGGCGCTCATTTGCAGGCCATTAAATGTGAATATTTTATCACTTGCAATATTTAATAATTTCATGAACATTTAGTACATTCTTATAAATCTCCTTTTTTTTGTTTTGTTTTGGTTTCCTTTTGCTAATTTTGGCCAAATTAATTTAAATGCTATTTTTTATAAATAAATGTGGGGCCCACTTATGAGTTCATTTTTATTAGTTGCTTAAGTCCATATATTTTCAATGCTATGTATCTTATAGATGTCACATAGGCACTTGTGAGGCAAATAGTGATTTTGTGAGCGTGGGAAATATCCTTGCCACTCTAAATGGGGAATACTTATGGTGCTACTATGAGATACTGATGCACGAATGAAATTTTAGTAGGTGATCTATACAGTATGTAGCAGAATTCTAGCACTACTTTTCCTTGAAGGAAGAGCTAGACTAGTGATAAATGAACTATGGTTATGTCTAAAAGAAGAGTCTGTTTAATGAATCACCACTCATCATAAAAATAAAATAGTCAACCTTACTATTCATCAATGCAAATGATATATTTTATTGCTGATCTTTTGGTATGACTATGTTTCTTCAGATAAATAAAAGCACAATCGAGCTTCTATCCTAAAGGCATAGACTCATCCTAACGTCCATTAACAACTAAAATTTGATATATATATATA
>JXCR01131787.1:13681-72396 GCA_002079205.1 Phalaenopsis hybrid cultivar
TACTAGTGATAGCTTATGCTCCAGATATCTAACAAGAGACTCTTGCTGTGATAAGGCTAAATCTCTTCTCATCTTTTCCCTGTCCTCACCGCTAGGTTGGTTTGCCCAGTAAGTGTATGCTTTCAAAGTTTCTGTAAGAGTACCAGCAACAAATGGACCTTCAACAGCTTTAGAGTTTGAACTAATTAAACCAGATGCTCTGGACCGAGCTTCTTCTTCAACATCCTGCTGAACTGCGGCCAGTTTCGTTCTTTCGATTAATGTATCCCTTATACAAGGTGTCAAAAAGTCATTTCCCCGGTAAAATACAATATACTCTTTGTTCCTAGAAAGCAGAGTTCCTCCTGTCAATTCCTGTCAAATGGTCCAATTAAGAGAAGTGTCAAACTAAAATAATTAAGAGATTTCATACAAAATATAAACCAAAAAAAGCGCATTAGTCAGCAGTCAGTACATGGCATGCATAAACTGTCAAAATACTTAGACAAGTACATTTTTGAGATTTTTACAATTTTATGGAGGATTTGATTGGCTATCTATCAGCTTTATGATAAAATGTAGGGGCATTTACATACATACCACCAAATCCTAAGTATTTACATACCTAACGACTAGACTTTGTTTTTAAATTTATACTGCCCAAAGTTTTCATATCACATAAAAAATACCACCATTTTAACTTTTAAAAAGTGAAATACACATTTTCATGCATAAGGTGGTATACATGTAAAATTGAAGTATAGGTGTTAGCTATGTTAATACATAAGAATTGAGTGGCGTGTATGTAAATCTTCCTAAAAAAGTATGTTTGAAAAATGCTTGGAACTGCCTTTCTCCCAACCATCTCATGGATAAATCTTATTCTTTGCGTATAACCATTGATTAAACACTTTGACAGTTGCCAAAAGGCCAAGACCGTTTTCATTTTCACATATGAAGAATCATAACATAGCTCTCACTATATTGTCTTATTGATTGTAAATGTTTGCAATGATCCAATTGCAGGCAATTTTCTATGCACCATTGTCCACAATGAGCAATAAACATATGAACAATATTGTGTTTATGCTCTCATATTAGATTCACTATACGTATGGACCATGAAAATTTTTGGTCGAACTCAAAGAAAATTAAAACGATGGACTTCGTATGTGGAAAAAATGGTCACAAAAAAGAGTCAAAGTTCACAAACACAATGAAGTTCGAAAAAATGGATACAATGACTGGCTGTCCAGTCATGATTCAACATAATGTTGATGTTGAATGCAACTGAACATTTAAGAAATTTATAGAAAGTCATAATTATCACATGACAGAACCTGGTGATAAGCATCTTTTGCGTACCAGTAGAAAAATAAGCGAGATCAATGCAGATGTGTTGAGATCAATGACAAAATCAAAGATTAGAGCAACAAATGCAATTAACTGTCATGCTACAGAAGTTGGGGGAGAAAAAAAACTGGAATGTATGAAGAGAGTTGCCTTTAACTTTATTCAAAAAGAAAGAAGAGAGAACTGAACAAGGTGATGCTAATTCTTTATTACAATTGTTCACAGAGAGACAAGCTGAGGATAACATGTTTGCGTGGGACTTCCAAACTGATGAGTGCGGTAGATTGATGAGCTTTTTTTGGAGCGATGGTACGTCCATGCTTAATTATGACTGTTTTGGGGACATCATAATTTTTTATACAAGCTATAAGCTGAATAAGTATAATTTATGTTGTGTTCCTTTTGTTTGGGTTAACCACAATTGACAAAATGTTCTATTTATAGTTAGTTTTTTGTCCAATGAGATGATTGAATCTTTCAAGTGACAATTCAAAACATTCATTCCTATAATGGATGACAAACATCCAATAACAATTTTTACTGATCAAGACCAAACAATGATAAGAGCTATTGAAGATGGTCTCCAACATACACGACATAGATTATGTAATGACATATTTATAAGAAATTTTCATTTGAAGGTGCATTGTGGTATGAGTAGCAAGAGTGTGAATGACTTTTTTTATAAAAACATGAACAAGTGTGATTCTGAGTAGTTTGAAAAAATTTGGTATGCAATGATTGAGAAAAGAATCCTACAATGCAGTATTGGTTAGCTGATTTGTACAATAACAGACAAATGTGGTCAACAACCTTCAATAAAAAAAATATTTGAAATGAGAATTTTATCAATATAAATAAATGAGACCACAAATAATATCGATCACAGTGTCTCCAAGCCAACAAACTATCTTACCGACTATTTTGTGGGACTTGAAAATGTTGTGAAATCATGGAGACAAAATGAGAAGAACGAAAATTTCAAATGTGCTCAGCCTTTAATTGTGCCCATGGTTAAAAGTAGCCTAGTGTTGAAGCAGACAACTTCATTTTATGCGAGGAAACTATACTCAATGTTTGAGAATGGTTTATTATATGGGCTATGGTGGTCCTGCTGTGGAATACTCTATAGACAGTGATTCATAATTTTATGTAGAGAATTTGGATAATCAGGGGATAAACAAACACTGATTTGTTAAATTTGACAAGATTAATTCTAAGATCACGTGCAACTGCAAAAAAATTAAAATGATGGGGTTATTATGTGATTACTCTACACGAGTTCTTAGCTTGAAAAATATAACAAAAATTCCTGATAAATATTTCTTATTGCGATGGTCTGTTCAAGTAAAAATGAACATTATAACACTTATGAATATAAACATCTTAAAGAGTCCCAAATATTGAATGACTCTTCAAGTGACATTCTATTTCGCCCACACATTCAAAAGTTTGCATATCAAATTAGTATCAAAGTACAAGAAAATGAACTAGCTGAACAATGTATGTTGGAATCATTGAAAAAATCATCAGTAGATGTTGAAGATATATTAAAGGGAAAAGCGTCTCCATCAAAGCAAAAACAAGAAAAAGAAAAAAAAACATCAAATAGAGAATGCAATTTGAATGACCCAACTAAGATGCGATCAAAAATATCTAATTCCAGGATAAAAGGGCATTGGGAAAAAAAATAAGAGATTAAATAGTATATATTTCTACATTAAAAAAAAGTTTTACTCTATGTAACATTAACTTTCTCTAACTTGAACCATGACTTACAGGAATAGAGAAAGAAGCTTCATAAAGCCAAGAACCAGTTATCCCATGCGAGGCAAATTTGTTTGCAAGTTTGGATTGTCTCAATGAGGCATACAACTGAAATTCAATACAATTAGACTGTTTTTTAATTAAAATATGTTCCTAAACGTTCATTAGTAATTAATACAAAATAGCAGGAATGTTTTACACCACAACCCACGGAAACATATACTAGCCTGTTGATAGATTTCATTAATAAGTTCTAAGTGTATTACTAATTAGTTCATTTGATTGTAGTACTTCGGGTTTCATTTACTCTTAATTTATGTTCTCTATAGTAATTTAAAATACAAATTCATTTTTTGCTTCATTAATTTTCAAATATGTTTTTGACCATTTATACAATTGAAAAGGGTCTTATGGTAAATCCATATGAGTTTTGATGTTAATTTGGTTTATTATTGAACTTGATGTCTTTATATAGCTTACAAATATGTTCTACTGTAATATGTTCTAGTGTGATATGTTTACATTCATAGATAGATTAACAACTATTGTAATCTAACAACTTTAGCTCCCAATAACACCGCGACAAATCCCCAATAACACCGCAAAATCACACCAAAACACCGCAAAATCACACCAAAACACCGCAAAACCGTGGTGTTCTTGGGGTGGGTTTAACAGGAATACTTTTGATGTGAAGTTAAAGATTTGACTTTTGAGTGATATACGTGTAAGTATGAATTGTTGGGGGTTAGAAATGGAATTATATAAGAATTGTGTGGTATGTATGTAAATGGACACCCCAAAAATAAAATAAAATAAAATTATATATATATATATATATATATATTAGAATATTTTGTATTAAAATAAAAAGATGAAATAAAAAAAAATGAAGAAGACAATTTAAATCCTAAGTATGTTACTATTATATGTTAAATATTCAATTATTAATGACCAGCCTTAATTGAAAGTGTTCTACTGTTATCGGGAGGGATAATTAACTATAGGAGTTTGTGCCTATGGGAAACCTTGAACCCAAGATCAAAAAGTTATCGCTAAATGAGGCAAAATTTATGGGTAGTGTTTTATCTACAATCCAATTTGCCTCCTAAAAATTCGACCCTCCAAAAATCTCAACAACAACAACAGCAACAACAAAGCCTTAATCCCACTACGTGGGGTCGGCTACATGAATCCTTTTTCTCCATTGCGTCCATATAAAGAAAACTTATAAGGAAAAATTTTCTAAAGAAACCAAATTTGAGTTCACCAAGGTCAGCATACATTGCATAAAGCATTATGTGGTAATTAAGATCACAAAAACTTGTATTTTCAACGTTAAATAATCATTTCAAAGCTCATTTACAGATTAAAACTCGTTGTATCTAGAACTTTTTGTCAGTATCCTCAAAGTAATACCACGAAAACAAATTCATAAAAATCATATTAAAACCTAAAGGCGCAAGTTCGGTTCTTTAATTTACCTTGATCTCTTCTGCCATCCTCTCATTTGAAGTATTTTGCACACCACGCTTAATAGCTATTTTTGTGATAGCACTCGTCTCCCACAATTTGACCATACCATTGGCCAGCCCTTGAAGTTGTTTGTTTCTCCCTACAATTTAAAATTTGATGATATACTAGGACAAGACCACTTGCTATTAATGAAGGGAAGATTTACATACATACCAATCATTCCTATGAATTTACATATCTAAAGCGAACTTCAGTTTTTACATAGACACCACCTTCCCTTTACATGAAAAGATGTATTAAACATTTTTAAAAGTTAAAATGATATATTATTTAAATGATATGAAAATTTTGGGCGGGTATAAATGTATGAAATAAAGTTTAGGTGTTAGATATGTAAATACATAGCAATTAGGTGGAATGTATGTAAATGCCCCAAAACAAAAATAAAGAGCAGTCGTTCAGGTAAATAGCTAGCATTCTCACCGAGAGCAAAATGAGGAGCCATGGATCTCGCAATCCTCCGAAGAAATGTCATTTGCCTGTTCGTAAGGCTTCTTTTCATTTTGTATGGAAGAAGTCTGTAAGGAGGTTTGTAATCAGAAACAATGCCAGGAAGCAAGTCAGCATCAACAGGAAGTGGGTCACGACCAGACCAATCTTTGTATCTTGGTCCCAACTGGTTTAAAATAGAATCAATATGAGAAGCATCTAAAGAAGCTTCAAATGTTCTTGCACTAAATAATTCAATATCAGCATCAAATTGATCCAAAATCTTTAATGTGCCCTTGGCTTTAGTATAATGATTTGAGTGTGATGAACTTGAACCATCCATACTAGAAGTAGTATCAGAGATTATTGCGAGCGAGCGTGCACAAGGAAGCTTGTAGTTCAGACCTCTGTACAACACAATTGATCTTGCAGACCTCCAAATAGCAATGCCTCCCGTTTTTCTCTGATCAGGGATAAAAAGTTTTATTCCATTCGGTACAAGAGAAATGGAATGAAATAAATACCAAATTACATGTAACATTACAAATAAAATTTGCATGATCAACGATAGCTTTACAAGACAAATGAAATTCAACCAGCTGCTAGATAGCAACGGCCTCAGATAATGGTGGAAAGTTTTACAAGCAGTGGAAAAGCACATTACTTTAGTTGAGCCGATTCTAGACAATGTTGATCACTGAGATAGCAACTCATGGCAGAGAATAATGCTTTTATTGCATGTGCACTAAAAATTCCTATGTATTTATAATTTAGAAACCGAGAGTTCACATTTTTTAAGTTTATAGCGCCCGAATCTTTCATATCACATAAAAATACCACTATTTCAAGTTTTAAAAAGTGAAATACACCTTTTCATGCATATATGTATAAATTAAGGATTTGGTGTTCCATATGTAAGAACATAGGAATCGAATGATATTTATGCAAATCTTCCAAAGTCTAATGGTGCTGAAGTTACTTATGATATAATAATTATGACCAATATAGAACATGAACAGGAAATATCTTAAAGGAGGAAGTTTTGCCTAGTAAAACCAGCTAAGATATCAGATTTCATGATTGCATTGAACTAAGAAAAAAAAAAAAGAACAAATCTGACCTCCAAAATTTCATTTGTCCTCTTCATGTTGAGACTCGGAGGACCTTCTATACGTAACTTGACCACCTCAACTTCCTTCCATTTCTGACGAATACTTTCCACAACAGCTTCAGTAACCCCAGCAGGACCTATCCTCATTCTCTCTTTTATTCTCAGCGCCTCATTCCTAAGCCTACGCAGCTCAGGCTCTGGAATGGTTCTCTCAGCCATATCAGTATTGCTTCTTCTGCGAAAAGGATCCATTTTGCTTACATCATCCCCATTCCCCCATGGGAATGATAAAGAATCCCTTGAATCATCAGTATCAGAAAGGGAATTTGTCAAAATCTTTTCATAGTAGGAACCAACAGAACCTCCAGCATCTTCTGGATTACAGCGATCCATTGATTCTTCCAGACACTCAGCATCATATTTACGATCCTGATATGGGATAACTGCTTCAGCTTGAATGCTAAACTGGGATTTCCTTGCTTTGGCCCTAACGCTGGGCAATGAAATAGCTTCTGCTTCTTGCATCTGAAGTTCCCAATCCCTCCGAATAAATGAAGAAACAGTGCTCCTACTAGAACTAGATTCATCATCATGACTATTGTCAGCCAAATCACGATCACACGGCACCCTGGAACTTTTGAATTCTACTCGTCGTGCCCAAGTAGCTGACGGAAAACGAATTCCCAACCCTAACTTAACGCAATTGGCTTCGGTTAGCGAATTGCGCTCAGCCAAAGCACGCGGTGAGTTCCTTGGTCTCGCTTGATTGTAGTCGGAGGAATCGATTTCAAGGTCTCCTCGCGCGGATCTCGACTTCGACCCGCNCGGTGATTTCCTTGGTCTCGCTTGATTGTAGTCGGAGGAATCGATTTCAAGGTCTCCTCGCGTGGATCTCGACTTCGCCCCGCCGTCCGAGAACACTAAACTGGTTCGATTAGTTGGAAGATCCACATGCGTACCTGTAGCCGGAGAGCAATGCACGGCTCTCTCCGTTTCCTCCGCTCCTTGTTGCTGCCATGGTAACTTGGTTCTCTGGGAGGAGATCTTGACGGACCATTTCTTCAAGGTTTGGTGATAGAAATTGGGTCGAAGCTCCTTTTCTGTCTTATTCTTCTTCTTCTTCTCAGTGCTACTCTTGTTATCTTCAAGTGAAGATTCTGCTTCTTGGTGACGATGGGCATTGAGTGCAACAGAATCGGACCGAGAAGCAAAACTGAATTTCGATTGAAAGACTGGGAAGAATGAGGACTGCGAAGAAGGAGGGATAAAAGAGAGATTTTGGAGAACTATGGCGTGAGACGCCATGAAAGTGGAAAACTGCGGGGAGGAGCTTCAGATCTGGAACAAATAAGCATTTTCTTTTTTATTTTTTATTTTTTTTTGGAGATTTGAGTGTACTTAAAACCATAAAAAATTATTCCATAGGGACGGACACCGCATGCATTCCGATCCTGATTGTAGATCAGGTGATAACCGTATGGTCAGTATGTATTTCAGTGGGCCTCATCTAATTTTTTTTTTTAAAAAAAAATTGAAATATATCCTGACCCTACCGTCAGGATTGGACTCTGCATGCAAAGATGCATTCGGTGTTCGTATGCAATAATTTCTCCAAAACCACCTGACCATATATTAGTGGGCTCTGTTAGCATATTAGTGGACTCCAAACACATTTCTAAATTATGAATCCTAATAGAACAATAGATTAAACCAATTCTATTTTCATTTTCATTTTTTTAAAATGAGATATTATGTTTTAAATTTTAGTATGGTAATGAAATTAATATAATAATAAAATAATATCTTTTTTCCATTTTATGTGCTTTTAATTTAAAATAAAATATATTTTGATATGGGTGATGAGCATGAGACATGTGATGCATGTGTAAAATGAATGAACAAGATTATTTAAAGAACTCTCAAAGTTTGATTATTGAATAAAAACTGATGAATGTTCGAAAAGAAAATAAAAAAATAAAAGAAAAATTATTTTGAGAACTTGAGAATTAAATAATTTTTTTCTAATAAAATTTTAATTATGGTTATTCAATAACACTTTATTTACTTAAAAGAAAACTTAATTACTTGTAATTGGCCTTATGTTAATTATTGTGTATAATAATTTGATTAATCCATTGCCCAAATTTAATTTAATTTAATTTAATTATTAATTATAACAATTATCTACATAATTATGGGTGAGTACATTCTTACTATCCTCCTTTAGTCTAAATTTTAAGTCTTGGGATCACTTTTCTCATTCAATATATTTTTTTTTCTTAAAAGAAGATAAAATATATTTATTTAATTTTCTAAAATAAAGTGAAGGGAATGGAAGTTGAAGGGCTGCCATGAGGGTGATGAAATTTTGAAAAAAGTCAACGGCCATTTGCATAAATACCACACAATTCTAATGTATTTACATATCGAACACTTGAATAAAATTCTTATTTACATGTAAATCTCCCATTCAAATCTTTAACATCATATAAGAAAATATCACAATCATTATATTTTTCATTATAAAGAAGGCATCTTTGCCTATAAATTGAGCTCCAAAACTCAAGAAATAGACCATCGATCAATCCCCCCCTACATTATACAGTGATCATTTCTTCATGAACTCCAACCTTAGCCATTCTTTCAAATGGAGAAAAACTGATTTGATATTACTGAAAAAAACGTTTATAAAGCTCCAATTTTTTCTCAGATCAATGACAGCTCTTTTGATGCAAAAATTATTGCGTGAGGACACCGCACACAAAATTTACGTGATGTGTCTGACCAGGACCGCAAAAAATGTTAGAGTGGGTCCCATACAAAAAAAAAAAAAAATCAATGGTTCAGATCATACACTGCACGCAAATTTGAGTGCAGCGTTTGTACGCAATAAGCGCTTCTTTTGATTGCTCTTCATATGCGAACAAAACATTTTCAATTGATGGCATGAAGTCGAAAGCAGTTTTCACTGCGTCTACAGAGCCTAAGGGAGGAAGATAATGAGAGAAGAAACTGTTCGTCGGATTGGTTTTACTTTCAGTATTTGCCTTATATTTTTATTATTTTAATTTTAATCTCAATAAGAAAAATATGAGAATAAGTGATATAATTGTTTTTATTTAGAAAGTATTTCTTGTATTATTTGCTAATAAGACAATAAAATACTTCTTGATTTTTATAGAGGATGTAATGATATCGCTTTTTTAAATCTTTATTATAGTTTTTTTTTTATCTCACATTTCCTACAAAAAAAAAAAACCACAAGAAGTTATGATGCAGTTTTGTATCAAAGCTCCAATCAATATCTGCCACGTGTACAGGCAGAACCTCAATTTAATACATGAGCAGATATGTCTGTACACGTACAGACCCTGATTGGAGACCTGATATAAAATTACATCAGGACTCTTGATCCAATAATTTTTCCACAACACGAGAGGCTGCATTAGTAGATACAATTTTATAAGCATTTACAAATATAATTGCTAAATTTTCATTTTTCGCGTTTTACATATGCTTAAACTTCTTAAAAATTAATAATTGTGATATTTTAATTGATATAAAATATTTGAGTGTTATAAATATAAAATTTGACATTCAAGTATTAAATACATAAATAAATAAATAAATAAATGCATGAGAGGCATCCAAAATAATTCCTAGCTTCAGAAAATTTATCATCAGGATTTACGATGGTGGCCAGCAATCATATAAGAATTACAGAATCCACATTGCTTTCAGCTTCTTATTCCTCAATTTTTGTTTTTGTTTGATAAATTTCAGTTGCTGTGTCTGTGATGTTTATTTGGAAGCTTAGGCAAGGAATCAGATCAACAATCTCAGCTCAAGCTTAACTTGCTTCTACAAGTCAACCTAAAATGACTACATTGCAGCAGATCTGGTCATAAATTTTCAAAGCCAACAAAAATACAAACTTTGCCCATTCTCTCCCCCCCATCAAACTCCACCCTTAGTTCTATCTGAAGTAAATATGAACCATAAAGCTGCAACCTCAATATAGTTCTAACATTATTGATGATTCTAACATTGATTTATTTCCATAAGAATATATGTTCATAAAGTATCCAAAAACAATCATTCTTATTAGACAATGAGGCAATAATGAAGCAACCAGCTTTATTTGGTAGTTGGAGATGCAAGAGGCTGGGAAACAAAGATAAACCTTTTATTGAAACAATGCATTTGTGTCTAACATAATGCATGTGGATCCACAACGAGAGATTGATTACTTGAAAAAAAAAAAAAAATCCTCTAAATAAAAAAAAAATGGTATCTAAATCATTGATTTTCATCAAGAAAATATAAAGGAAACAGTAATGAAGCTTCGCAAAGATGTAACGTTTTATTTTCTGAAAATGAAAATAATGGTAACAGTGAAACCGGATGGAGGTGGGTTGTTGAATGCTTGATAACTCATCTGCAAAAGACAATTGAGAGCATTAGGAAATGAATTAAGGAATTAGTGTGCAAGGAAACAAGATTTTTTTATCTTTTGGATTTATGTGCAGCCAATGATCCTCGTTTGGTTTGATGGAATTAAAAGAGAAAGGAAATGAAAATGGTGAAGTATTGAATTGATATTTGTTTTCATGAAAGTGTGTTAGTTGATGAAGATACTTATTTATTTATGTTGTTTCATATCAAAATTACCAATGAAAAAAATATATTTATTCATATCTCTTAATGTAAATAATCTGGACTAATAATTAGTATATATGCAAATACTCACTGTGTAGTTGTGAAGTAAAATGAATTTAAACCAATCAGAACCTTAATGACATGCACAAGGAAAGTCTTGGAGCATGAAATGATACAAGCTACACAATCTAGTGCAAAAGGAAACAAGGGTGGTTGGGAGTGGAGGTTTTGGTTGGTTAAGGGCAAAAATTATTATCATGATTAGCATATACTAACAATTTGGGTTAGATTTCTGAATCTTCTTTTATTCATTTCTGTCAAGAGAGGAAAAATTGTCACTATTAGGTCCGAGAGCTTAGAAAAATCAAGACGAGAATGGACGGTCAAATAGATCTTGTCATGACTTGGACTATAAGGCTTAAATACTAAGGCGAGAACATATAGCTAAACTTTTTTTTTTTTTTTAATTTCTTCGTCTGAGTGTCAGTTTCTGCCTTGCTATTCCAAGCTTTTGAGTCAAGTCGTGACAAAAATATTATAAAAAATTTGCACTGTTAAACCAAAAATCAACTGGTAGAATAGAATGAAATGATGGACCTTAAAAAATGATAGGTTTCTAGAAAATGGTCAACATGCAGATGGAATGCCTTCAAATGAGTTATTGAATGCCTTCAAGTTGCCTGGCCGAGAAAAAACTATCTGCAAAATGAAGTTAAAAATGATTATTTCCAAGTAAAGAAAGATAGGTATTAGAAGAGATGCTGAGTTCCTTGGTATGTTTATAAACTGAAAACTAATACTGAATTACTTGCTAGGATGTCTTTTAATGTTTACCATTGATGTAGAAATAAAGATTACAAGCATGCTCATAAGATCAAGCTATTAACATCACTAAATATTCAGCTTGAAATAATGTTAAATTATGCTTCATTTGGGACAGCTTTTTGACAACATTTGTCTAGAAAAAAAATAGCAAATAATAATAATAATAATAATAATGCTTGTTTAGAAATCAAGCTTTTGAAAAGGCTTAATTGAATCCGTAGTTTAAAATGTAGCTTCAGCAAAAATAACAGAGGCCACTCAAACAAAAGCTTAGAGATTTTCAAATGAAAAATTGTTGCTCCTTGTCGTAAGGTTAATGCTTGATTCATGTAAATAACAGTGTATTAGAAAAAATCTCTCTTTTTCTTATTTACAATTGAGATCATATATTACATATTAATACACACTCTGAACTGTCTAGATTAATAATAAATCTAATATTCAAAATATCCTGTAATAAGATCTCTTTTAATTAGGTTGCCTAATATCAAAATTTCTAATATACATGATTCATACTTATTACTTTCTATAACACTCCCCCTAAAACTATTTAACATGCCTAGCTTGTTAAAAATACAAGAGACCCAATTCGATGGGTCATTGTGAATATATTCACTAGTTGTTCCTCAATTTTCACATAAGTTGTAGCACTTAGATTCCGTTGAATTTTTTCGCGAAAAAAATCACAATCTATCTCAATGTGTCATTCAAGAAAGATAGAATTTGAGACAATATAAATTGCAGGTTGGTTATCACACTAAAGCTTTGCTAGAACTATCATCTTAAAAACTATTTCGGTCAAGAGTTAAGAAACCCACATCAATTCACGCGAAGATTGTGTCATCGCTCAATACTTAGATTCAACACTGGGCCATGACACTACATTCTGTTTCTTATTCTTTCATGAGATCAAATTATCACCAACAAAGATGCAATATACAGAAATGCATCTTTGATCAATCTTGAACCTTGTTCAATTTCCATAAGAAAATAATTCAATATTTCTATATCCATGATCTTGATATAAAATACCTTTTTCTAGGAGCTTCCTTAAGGTAACTTAGTATTTGTTCCAAAGCTGACCAATGTGGATTGTGGGGAAAGATATAAAGTGACTTGTAGTGCTAATTGAATAAGCAATGCCACGCTGAGCTATTGTGGGTAGTTTAATTTTCCCACAAACTTCCTATACTGTTCAAGGTCATTAAAGGACTCTCTATCCGCGGTAAGTTACAAATTAGGAAGCAACGAAGCACTGCATGATTTGACAAATAATTTACCATTTTTCTAACAAATCCAACATATATCTTCGTTGAGATAGAAATATGGTCTTCTTGCTCCTTGATACCTTAATCCCAGAAAAATACTTCAAGGAAACATGATATATAGTGCTGAACTTATTTTGAAGAAATGATTTCAATGCTATGATTCCCTGCCTATCGCTTTCGGTGATGATAATGTCATCCACATGAACCACCAAAAGAATGATTCCTGAAGCAGATTGAGTACATAATACCATGTGATCATTTCTACTTCTCTGCATCACAAGCTCTTCGATTGTTTGACTAAATTTTTCAAATCATGCTCGAGGGTTTTGCTTCGGTCCATATAAGGAATTTGGCAGATAACATACTTTCCCAGATCCATATAAGAACTTTCGAAGACAATAACATACTTTACCAGACACCCCCTGAGCAACAAATTCAAGAGGTTGCTCCATATACACTTCTTCTAAAAGATCACAATGCTGAAAAGCATTCTTAACATCCAAGGGGTGCAGAGGCCAATGATTCGTTGTGAACAATGATAGGAGTAGGCAAACCAAAGTCAACTTAGCTACTGAAGAGAATGTTTCCAAGCAGTCGCTCCCACAAAATTGAAAATAACCCTTAGCCACCAACCAAGCTTTGAGATGAGCTACAGATCGGTCAGAATGCAACTTAACTGCAAAAATCCACTTATAGCCATAAACCTTCTTTCCAGAAGGTAGGTCAACCAGTTCCCAAATTCCGTTTTCAATTAAGGCATTCATCTGATCAAGTATTGCTACCCTCCATCCAGAATGGGATAGGGCTTGCTGAACAGATCTTGGAACCCGAACAGAGTCAAGAGAAATAAAAAACAAGCAAGAAATGGAAGATGACTAACTATAGTTAACACATGAGCAAATGAGGTCCATGTTTACGTCTTCGAAAAGCAATTGAAAGTCATGATCACTGGGAGAAGGGTCCGTTGAGGAAGATCATACTGGTGCCGGACTAGGATTAAGGGAATGAAGCCTTCTTGAGTAAACATTAGTAATAGTGATTTAGGTTGAGGCATTAGAGGTGGAGCTGGAGCCAGATCAGAGCTCACGATGTTATGCATTAACAACTCATCGGAATTTTGTGAAGCTTTAGACACTAATCAGTCACCAAAGAATGGAGCTTGTTCATAAAAAGTAACATCAACAAAAATCATGCACCTATTTAAGAGGGACAAAACATCGATATCATATTTGCAAACAAGAATATCCAAGAAAGACACATTTTAATGACATATGATCCAATTTAGACACTTGTGGATGAGTATCACAAATAAAATAAGAACATCCAAATATGCTTGGTTCAATAAGAAAAGGAGAGAGAGAGAGAGTTGGGAATAAAATTTGATAAGGTGTTTGGTCCTGTAGAACAATAAAAGGCATTCAATTGATAAAAATAGATGCTGTCGAGATTGCATCAACCCAGAATTGTTTAGGCATATTTGTTTGAAACAAAAGAACTCCAACCGTCTCAAGAAGATGTCTATTTTTTCCTTCAGCTACTCCATTTTGGAATGAAGTATCAACACAGGATGCTACTGAAGCATCCTGTTTTGTGTCATGTACATCTGAAAGAATGCAGAAAAAAATCCTTAATATATTGTCACCTCTTAAAATATTAACTGAAAAATTGAACTGAGTTTTAATTTCAACACAACAAGATTAAAAATGTAACAATAACTATGTACGAGATTTTATAAAGTAAAATCAAGTCATATGAGAGAAATCATTCACAAAAGGGACAACATATCAAAATCCATTAGATAGAATATGACAAGGCCGCCAAACATCAAAATGAACCAAATCAAAATTATGACCGACTCTTTTATTAACTTTGGGAACAGAATACAAACAATGATGCATAACAAATTGACACGACTTACAATCTAAAGAAGATAAATGTTGAAACTAAGGGTACAAATTGATAGTTACGGGTGTGCTAATAAAAAATGTATCTCAAAAGGAGATAAGGTGCTGAAATAGGCTACGGGTCGAGTTACCTCAACATTTAAAACGTATAACCTCCTGATTCTCATCCTTTACCAATAACTTCTTCCTCATAAGAACCTTAAACAGACAATAGTAGGGAAAGAATAAGATACAATATTTAAGAGCATATGCACTTTTGCTAACATAAATACAATTAAAAGTGAATTGAGGTAAACTAAGGATAGAAGTCAAGGACAATATGGGTGTAACATTGATGGAGTCAAAACCAAAAACATTGAAGGAAGATTCATTTGCTAAAGTGATGGAAGAAAGTTGCTTATGAGTAATAGAAAAGAGTTTTGAATTACCTATCATGCGATTTGTAACACCAAAATCAATGACTCATTGTGTTGAAGAGAAAAAAAGACAAATATCATTGTTACCTAATCAAAGAAGTCGAGTGAAAGAGGAGGAATTCTTTAATGATTCCTTATAATTGATGAACTTAATATATTCATCTACAGAGATCGAGAGATTTTGATTCCGAGAAGTCTCATTAGTTGTGACTATGTGAGCCGATTATCATTTGAACCCTTCCGGTTCTTTTTCAACAATTTCTGACACGTGCTTTTTGTATGAGCAGGTTAATGACAGTAAGAGAAAACTACATTCGACCTTAGATTTTTAGAATTCAAAAATCCATTTTGTAATTATCACGAGATTGAGGTTACTGTTGTCAGTATTTTTCTGACTAGCAATAGCACTTGGTTGTTGTATGGAAGAGGCATGAATACTCAAAATCGTATGTAGTATTCTAGTATAGACTTCCCTCAAAATAGTACATCTAGTATTAAATAAGATATTTGTTTTGACACCTTCATACCGAGAGTTGGGGCCAACTAAAAAACTCATAAGTCATTTGTTGTCTTTGAGCCCGCTGAATCAAGACATCAATACTAAAAGGCAATTAGACATTCAATTCTTCATACACACGTTTAAAATGCACGTGATAAATGTTAGGTGATCGATCCTGTTGTTCAACTCAATAGAACTCATTGCATACATAAAAATTTAAGAAATATTTTCTCCCAGAAAAATCAAATGCCAATTCCTTCATCGCGTCTTTAACACAGTCACAATAAGTGATATGATGAGATTGATCCAATTTGATGGTGTTCTATATCTGTATCAAAAGTAGGGCATCAAGTGGCGTAGGGGTGCCTATGCCTGCGAAGGCGTAGCAAGTGCCGCACGCCGACCGACTCGATCAAGCTAGGAGAAGGGCAGAGCTGTCCTTCCTTGCGCATGGTTCCCTCCAATATGGAACGGAGCCCACTCTATATCCTAGAATAATGTATATGTTATTTGTTATATTTTAGGTCATTTTTTACTCAATTTTCTACCATCGACGTCTTTTCACTTGTTATGGCTGTATCCGAGGACAGGTGGTACTCCGATTGTATATTACTTCAAGGTGGTGACTATCTCCGCATATTATCTTCCCTTTTCTCCTCGTTTGCTTGTTGTTGCCCTCCCTGCACCCCATGTACTTGTTGTCGCCCCTCCGGCACCAGCCCTTGTTGTTGTCGCCTCTCTCCACCTCTTTCTTGCTGCTGCAGCCCCTCTCAAACACCATCTCTTGTTGTTGTCGCCCCTCCCCACCTATTCCTTGCTACTGCCGCCCCTTTCTACACCATCTCTGCATGGCACCACTACCTTTCACACCACCATCCTGCTCTGTCTCTTCCCAAGCCCCCTCACCATTGCTTAGTTGGTCTTGTCCGATTGCTGGATAGCCCTCCAACCACTATTTCCCTAGCCGCCACCTTCCCACCTCACTTAGAGGGGTCTTTGGATTCGTGTCGTATTTTTCCTATTTCAAGTTCGTTAATTGTAATCACGTTTTGCTTTCCCTTTATTGGGTTTTGGGTTAAATTCGGTATCGTTCAGTATCAGAACTAGCCATACCCTAGTCTTATACTAAGATTTCTAGCCTTCATACACATCTCCTCCCCAAAAAATTTGCTTCCTTATCCACGGATGCCCTCTTCTATTCCCACAAACCCAAACCCTAACCCTAACCATGCAAGTAAGAAGATACATGCTAGAACCTACCTGATAATAGATACAACTAGAGATTCATTGCTTTCTCAGAGACTTGTGAAGATTGATGACGAAACCCAGAGAAAATTACCCTTGATCATGATATGGAGAGTCAAAGAGGAGAAAAAGACGAGAATTTGAACATAGAGATTTCAAAGTAAAAGTGGATCTACCAGAGTTTAATAAAGAAATGGATCCAAATGATTTCATCGAATGGTTGCAGTCATTTGAAAGAATCTTCAAGTAAAAGGAGGTGTCATAAGACAAGAGGGTGAAGCTTACGCCCATCAAATTGAAAAAAAACTCTTCTTTACGGAGGAAAAACTTGCAGAGGTAAAGAAGAAAAATGACAATATTACCAAATGGGAGAAGATTAGGAAGGAGATGAAGAGGAAATACTTACCTCCTCACTACCGTCAAGGTATATTTCTAAGAACCCGTCACCTACAAAAGAGAAACCTATCAGCGGAGGAGTTCATGGCATAACTTGTCTAGCTTTAGATGAAATGAGAGTTGGTCGAACAAAGAGAATAGACTATAACTCCAGCTTTATTGATCACTGAGAAATGCCCAAGCCTTAGCCTTGAAGGTGAAGAGACAGTAAAAAAAATCAAACAACTACCCTCATTCAGACAACCACCTACAATTGCAACTACCAATAGGGTAAAAATGAAACCTAAAAAAGAGTAATTGGCCTAGTACAGTGCAAGCCAGAAGATGTTTTAGGTGCCACGAGCCGAGTTATTTCATTCACTAAGCAGGGTGTCATCGAGGAAGTCAGTGAGAGGGAAGCAAAGGAGGATTGGGAAAAAGAACTTCAACTCTAGGGAAATCAGGTAGAAATACTAGTAGTAAGGAGGGTCCAATAGACTAAGGATCTGTTTGGGACAGCTGCAGCTTATTGAATAATCTGCTAATAAGCTGATTAAAAATAAACTGCTGATAAGCTAGGCACGATGGCTATTACAAATTTTTAATTTTATGGAAAAGTCAAACCGCTGTCAGAAAGCTGCAACAACACCTATATATGTGCGGTGTGAAAACGTTGTTTTCAGCGTTTTGAAAACACATAAGCTGCCAAAACATAGTTTACTCAAACAGGTCAGGTGCGTTTTCAAAATGTCACCGCACCAAATAAGCTGCCCCAAATGGGCCCTAAGTCAAAAAAAGAGCATTCGTGGCTAAGGCATAGTATTTTTTCGCACCAAGTACCATGAAAGAAAAAGTAGTAGCTTGATTATTAATGGCGTGAGTTGTGTGAATGTAGTATCCACTTTGATGGTGAAAAAATTGGAGTTAGCTACGCATAAACATCCTCAATTCTAAAGAAAAATGAGATACGCGTGGATCAACAATACTTAGTTGAGTTTTCTATTAAAGATAAGCTAAAGAGCAAGTTATGGTGTGGCGTTGTACCTATGGACGCTTGCTATATTTTGTTTGGGAGGTCATGACAGTTCGACCATAAGAGGCCCAACAAAACATGTTCAAGAACAATTACTCTAATACCAGAACTATTAGAAAAAATAGTGGAACTACAAAATTAACTTTTATTAATAAGAAAATAAGGTTACAACACAACACAAACTGAAAATAACATCAACAAAACATAAATGACACAAAAAAACACCTTGAAAGTGCATCCCACGGGCGGCGGAGGTTGGCTAGGTGGATCAAGATGGCTAGCAGAGGTGGCGGCAACAAAGGCGAGGTGAGAAAACTATAGGAACACCTATAGGGGTGGTTGTCCTGTGCAACAACAACAAGACATTGTGGTTGAAACGACAGGAACAACAAATATTTGCTCTCTCAGGGCAACGGCGGTAGCAAGGACTGGTGGGTCAGAAGCGATGTCAGCAAAGATGCAAGCAGTTTGGGGTGACAGGAAAGTGCTGGATAGTAAGACGTATGCTGCAGAGAAGGGGGGCGGTAGGGCACTGGGGAGGGATTGGAGTGGTCATTGATTAAAGGGATTGGAAGAGAGGGAAGATGAAAACGAAAGACATATCACCACCTCGGAAGAAGATACAACCGGAGTACCACCACCTACACAAGAAATTTAAAAAACACACAACATAATTGAACCCTTCAATAAAAGAAAAACAATCTATAGACTCCCTTTGATGAAGAAAATGAAAGAAATAAAGAATTAATCTCCTACATAGAAGGAAGGGTGAGGGGGAGGTAAGAGATCTAGAAATAACCATTAAAATACTTCCTTTATGAGGAAGATACAGAAAAGTAAGGAGAAGAGGGGCGGGACTGCCGTCTGCCATGTCAAATTACCGCCCCCAGTCCTCGCTCCTCGCTCCTGCATCCGCTCCCGCGACAATCTCCAGGGTTTGTAGGAGCTTCAATCTCATTCATGGAAGCTTCTGGTTCTTGTCGTCAATCCCGGTGGCACCTGTATTCCACTGTCGATTGCATTATCCCCCAAAGTGATAGAGAAGCCTACCCCCTTTGTGAGCACATGTTCGTCTCAAGTCGTTCTCTTGAGGCTGTAAACCACGCTTGTACGGCTGAATCTTCTCACAATCGAAACTGCAGTGAGAGCAACCTAAACCTTCCCATCTTGCGGTGGCGCCGGCGGTGCAATGTCAATCGTGAGCCCTTGAAATACTCTCAGTTGTATATGTCCAGAATTTGGAGTGGGTATTTCAGTCCTCTCGTCTCGTGTCATCACTAACACTGATCCCACTGACTTCGCTGAGCTAGTCAGGGCTCCTGTGATCTCGGGCTCCGCAGAAGGGAGTAAAATGATGTGCTTCCCATCTTTGGTTAATGAATATGTGTTCTTGAATCCATTGTGTTGACTCCTTTGGTCTGTCACGATCGTCCCAACAGGTGGCATACATCTATAGGGACCATGTCACACCGCACCTGGTTATGCAACTGACCTCTTAACAAAAACTTTACCAAGCATTTCCAATCGATGTTGATTTGATTCTCCTTTTTCAGTCATATCAGTGAGTACGACTGTGAATGTCTCTGCGTCTTAAGTCCCAATTTATCTACCAGCTAAGTCGATGCCACGTTTTTATTACTCCCACTGTTGATAATAAGGCTGCATACTTTTTCGTTCATGGTGCAGTGAGTGTAGAAAATATTGTGGTGAAGCCACTGCAGATCCCTTATGAACTTGGATTGCAGAATTCGTCGAATCATAGGTGCTTCTCCCTCATATGATGGAAGTTGATACACCTCACCCTGTTCCTCAGCTTTCTCCTCGTCGCTAATCTCTTCCACAAAGCTCTGAACTGTGAGTGTGATTACTTTGCTAGTGGGACAGCTGGAGGATATGTAGCTGTAGTTGTGACGTCGATAACATTTCTTAGTCGCTATGGTGTTGGAGTAGCTACCATTTTCCTATTTTTTACCGCTTTGATTTGGAGTCTTACTCTCTTGCCTGAGATTGCCTGTCTCTCGGGACACCTCTGTTGGTCATGGTAACTGTATGTGACATCCTGTCTCCAGGTTGCTTTCTGAAGGATGACTGTCGCCGATTCTACTTCTGTTGTCTTTCCATCCTCAGAGCTAGTGTCTGAACATCCCTCAACGTTCAGTACGGTTGTAATTGCACCACATTGCTAATACTAGGCTTCAGGCCCTCAAGGTATCTGGCTATTTCATTCTCCTCTGGCTGCGTTAGATCACACTTCATTTGCAAATGATCAAAGTGCTCTGTGAAATCTTCTACTGACAGATCTCTCTGCTGCAGGTGGAGCCGCAGAAACATATCCTGACGATAATGTGGTGGGAGGTATTTTCTCTGCATTGTCTTTTTCATCTTCTCTCACCTAGTAATTTTATCATTGCCCTCTCTTTTTCTCTACCTCTGTAAGTTTTCCCATCATAGAGAAGCACTCTTCTTCATCTTGATGGCCACTAAATTGACCCGCCTATCGTCTGACACACCCTTATAATCGAAGAACCGCTCAACAACTTGTAACCAATAAATGAATTCGTCAGGATCCATATCTCCTTCGAACTCTAGCAGATCAACCTTGATGTCGAAGTCTCTATGACCTCCAAATGATATCTCCTCTTTGTAAGTCTCCCACTATGGGAGATTCAGATATGTCTCTCTAGGCCTCCTCTGAAACTGGATTCCGAAACGCCGTGACCTATGTTCTTCGTTGCTGAAATTATACCTATGGAAGGGATTAGATCCTCATCTCTTTCTCCTCTTCGATTCTCCAAATCTCAGTCAAGATACTGCCTTCCTATGTTAATTCTTCGAACTCTGCAAGCCTTTGTTGAAGGCGACGGAGCTCCCACCTTATCTCTTCTCGGGTAGGCTCGGATATTTATCTCCTTAGTGTCATGGCTAGGGATTAAGGAATAGAAAAAAAATTTTGGAGCTAGGGTTTGGTTTGTGGGAGCTAGGGTTTGGTTTGTGAAAATGATATTTTGTGGTAGGAAAGAAAGTTTTAGTTCATGGCAAATGCTAGAAAACCCTAGAATGTGACTAGGGTTGGGCTAACTTTGATACCAAATAATATCAGAACTAGTAGAAAAAACAGTGAAACCACAAAACAACTTTTTTTAATAGGAAAATAGAGTTATAACACAAAACAAGCTAAAAATAACATCACCAAAACATAACCGACACAAACAACACCTCGAAAGTGCATCCCAAGGGTTGTGGAGGTTGGCTAGGTGGATTAAGATGTCTAATGGGGGTGGCAGCAGCAAAGGTGAGATAAGAAAACTGTAGGAACAACTAGAGGGTTGGTTATCCTGTGCAGCAACAACAAGAAATTGGGGTTGAAATGGCNCGCATTGAATTGATATTTGTTTTCATGAAAGTGTGTTACATTTTTATTTATGTTGTTTCATATCAAAATTACCAATGAAAAAAATATATTTATTCATATCTCTTAATGTAAATAATCTGGACTAATAATTAGTATATATGCAAATACTCACTGTGTAATTGTGAAGAAAAATGAATTTAAACCAATCAGAACCTTAATGAAATGCACAAGGAAAGGCTTGGAGCAAGAAATGATACAAGCTACACAATCTAGTGCAAAAGGAAACAAGGGTGGTTGGGAGTGGAGGTTTTGGTTGGTCAAGGGCAAAATTTTTTATCATGATTAGCATATACTAACAATTTGGGTTATATTTCTGAATCTTCTTTTATTCATTTCTGTCAAGAGAGGAAAAATTGTCATTATTAGGTCTGAGAGCTTAGAAAAATCAAGACGAGAATGGCCGGTTAAATAGATCTTGTCATGACTTGGACTATAAGGTTTAAACAAATAGCTAAACTTTTTTTTTTTTTTAATTTCTTCGTCTGGGTGTCAGTTTCTGCCTTGCTATTCCAAGCTTTCGGGCCAAGTCGTGAAAAAAAATATATTATAAAAATTTTGCACTGTTAAACCAAAAATCAACTGGTAGAATAGAATGAAATAATGGACCTTAAAAAATGATAGGTTGCTAGAAAATGGTCAACATGCAGATGGAATGCCTTCAAATGAGTTGTTGAATGCCTTCAAGTTGCCTGGCCGAGAAAAAACTATCTGCAAAATGAAGTTAAAAATGATTATTTCCAAGTAAAGAAAGAGATGCTGAATTCCTTGGTATGTTTATAAACTGAAAACTAATACTGAATTATTTGCTAGGATGTCTTTTAATGTTTACCCTTGATGTAGAAATAAAGATTACAAGCATGCTCATAAGATCAAGCTATTAACATCACTAAATATTCGGCTTGAAATAATGTTAAATTATGCTTCATTTGGGACAGCTTTTTGACAACATTTGTCTAGAGAGAAAAAAAAAAGCAAATAATAATAATAATAATGCTTGTTTAGAAATCAAGCTTTTGAAAAGGCTTAACTGAATCCGTAGTTTAAAATGTAGGTTCAGCAAAAATAACAGAGGCCACTCAAACAAAAGCTTAAAGATTTTCAAATGAAAAATTGTTGTTCCTTGTCATAAGGTTAATGCTTGATTCATGTAAATAACAGTGTAATAGGAAAAATCTCTCTTTTTTTATTCACAATTGAGAACATATATTACATATTAATACACATTTTGAACTGTCTAGATTAAAAATATTATAATATTCAAAATATCTTGTAATAAGATCTCTTTTAATTAGGTTGCCTAATATCAAAATTCTAATATACATGATTCATACTTCTTACTTTCTATAACACTCCCCCTAAAACTGGAGTATAGATATTTAACATGCCTAGCTTGTTAAAAATACAAGAGACCCAATTCCATGGGTCATTGTGAATATATTCACTAGTTGTTCCCCAATTTTCACATAAGCTATAGAACTTAGATTCCGTTGAATTTTTTCGCGAAAAAAATCACAATCTATCTCAATGTGTCATTCAAGAAAGACAGAATTTGAGGCAATATAAATTGCAGGTTGGTTATCACACTAAAGTTTTGCTAGAACTATCATCTTAAAAACTATTTCGGTCAAGAGTTGAGAAATCCAAATCAATTCACTCGAATATTGTGTCATCGCTCAATACTTAGATTCAACACTAGCCATAACACTAGATTCTGTTTCTTATTCTTTCAAGAGATCAAATTATCACCAACAAAGATGCAATATACAAAAATGCATCTTTGATCAATCTTGGAACTTGTTTGATTTCCATAATAAAATAATTCAATATTTCTATATCCACGATCTTGATATAAAATAATTTTTTTCTAGGAGCTTCCAATAAGAAAATAATTCAATATTTCGATATCCATGATCTAGGTAACTTAGTATTTGTTCCAAAGCTGACCAATGTGGATTGTGGGGAAAGATATAAAGTGACTTGTAGTGCTAATTGAATACGCAATGCCACGCTGAACTATTGTGGGTAGTTTAATTTTCCCACAAACTTCCTATACTGTTCAAGGACTTTAAAGGACTCTCTATCCGCGGTAAGTTGCAGATTAGGAAGCAACGAAGTACTGCATGATTTGACCAATAATTTACCATTTTCTCTAACAAATCCAACATATATCTCCGTTGAGATAGAAATATGCTCTTCTTGCTCCTTGATACCTCAATCCCAGAAAAATACTTCAAGGAAACATGATTTTGAAGAAATGATTTCAATGATATGATTCCCTACTTATCACTTTCGGTGATGATAATGACATCAACATGAACCACCAAAAGAATGATTCCTAAAGCAGATTGCGTACATAATATCATGTGATCATTTCTACTTTTCTGCATCACAAGCTCTTCTATTGTTTGGCTAAATTTTTCAAATCATGCTGGAGGGTTTTGCTTCGGTCCATATAAGGTTTTTTAAGATAACATACTTTCCCATATCCATATAAGAACTTCCGAAGACAATAATATACTTTCACAGACACCCCCTGAGCAACAAATTCAAGAGGTTGCTCCATATACACTTCTAAAAAATCACAATGCTGAAAAGCATTCTTCACATCCAAGTGGTGCAGAGGCCAATGATTCGTTGTGAACAATGATAGGAGTAGGCAAACCGAAGTCAACTTAGCTACTGAAGAGAATGTTTCCAAGTAGTCGCTCCCACAAATTTGAAAATAACCCTTAGCCACCAACCAAGCTTTGAGACGAGCTACAGATCGGTCAGAATGCAACTTAACTGCAAAAATCCACTTATAGCGATAAACCTTCTTTCCAGAAGGTAGGTCAACCAGTTCCCAAATTCCATTTTCAATTAAGGCATTCATCTGATCAAGTATCGCTACCCTCCATCCAGAATGGGATAGGGTTTGCTGAACAGATCTTGGAACCCGAACAGACTCAAGAGAAATCACAAACAAGCAAGAAATGGAAGATGACTAACTATAGTTAACACATGAACAAATGAGGTCGATGTTTACGTCTTCGGAAAGCAATAGAAAGTCATGATCACTGGGAGAAGGGTCCGCTGAGGAAGATGAAACTGGTGTCGGACTAGGATTAAGGGAATGAAGCCTTCTTGAGTAAACATTAGTAATAGTGATTTAGGTTGAGGCATAAGAGGTGGAGCTGGAGCCAGATCAGAGCTAATGATGTTATGCATTAACAGCTCATCAGAATTTTGTGAAGATTTAGGCACTAATCAATCACCAAAGAATGGAGTTCATAAAAAGTAACATCAACAAAAATCATGCAAACAAGAATATCCAAGAAAGACACATTTTAATGACATATGATCCAGTTTAGACACTTGTGAATGAGTATCACAAACAAAATAAGAACATTCAAATATGCTTGGTTCGATAAGAAAAGGAGAGAGAGAGTTGAAAATAAAATTTGATAAGGTGTTTGGTCCTGTAGAACAATAAGAGGCATTCGATTGATAAAAAAAAGATGTTGTCGAGATTGCATCAACCCAGAATTGTTTAGGCATATTTGTTTGAAACAAAAGAACTCCAACCGTCTCAAGAAGATGTCTATTTTTCCTTCAGCTACTCCATTTTGGAATGAAATATCAACACAGGATGCTACTAAAGCATCCTGTTTTGTGTCATGTACATCTGAAAGAATACAGAAAAAAATTCCTTAATATTGTCACCTCTTAAAATATTAACTGAAACATTGAACTGAGTTTTAATTTCAGCACAACAAGATTAAAAATGTAACAATAACTATGTACGAAATTTTATAAAGTAAAATCAAGTCATATGAGAGAAATCATTCACAAAAGGGACAACATATCAAAATCCATTTGATAGAATATGACAAGGTCGCCAAACATCAAAATGAACTAAATAAAAATTATGACCAACTCTTTTATTAACTTTGGGAACATAATACAAAAAATGATGCATGACAATTTGACACGACTCACAGATAAATGTTGAAACTAAGGGTACACATTGATAGTTACGAGTGTCCTAATCAAAAATGTATCTCAAAAGGAGATAAGGTGTTGGAATAGGCTACGGGTTGAGGTACCTCAACATTTAAAATGTATAACCTCCTGATTCTCATCCTTTACCAATAACTTCTTCCCCGTAAGAACCTTAAACAGACAATAGTAAGGAAAGAATAAGATACAATATTTAAGAGCATATGCACTTTTGCTAACATAAATACAATTAAAAGTGAATTGAGGTAAACTAAGGATAGAAGTCAAGGACAATATGGGTGTAACATTGACGGAGTCAAAACCAAAAACATTGAAGGAAGATTCATTTGCTAAAGTGATGGAAGAAAGGTTCTTATGAGTGATAGAAAAGAGTTTTGAATTAGCTATCATGCGATTTGCAACACCAAAATCAATGACTCATTGTGTTGAAGAGAAAAAAAGGCAAATATCATTGTTACCTAATCAAGGAAGTCGAGTGAAAGAGGAGGAATTCTTTGATGCTTCCTTAAAATTGATGAACTTAACATATTAATCTACAGAGATCGAGAGATTTTGATTCCGAGAAGCCTCATTAGTTGTGAGTATGTGAGCCGACTATCATTTGAACCCTTCCGGTTCTCTTTCAACAACTTCTGACACGTGCTTTTTGTATGAGCAGGTTCATGACAGTAAGAGAAAACTACATTCGACCTTAGATTTTTAGAATTCAGAATTCCACTTTGTAATTATCACGAGATTGAGGTTATTGTTGTCAGTATTTTTCTGACTAGCAAGAGCACTTGGTTGTTGTATGGATGAGGCCTGAATACTCAGAATCGTATGTAGTATTCTAGTAGATACTTCCCTCAAAATAGTATATCTAGTATCAAATAAGATCTTTGATTTGACACCTTCATATCGAGAGTTGGGGCCAACTAAAAAACTCATAAGTCATTTGTTGTCTTTGAGCCCGCTGAATCAAGACATCAATACTAAAAGACAATTAGACATTCAATTCTTCATACACACATTTAAAATGCACGTGATAAATATTAAGTGATATATCCTATTGTTCAACTGAATAGAACTCATTGCATACATAAAAATTCAAGAAATATTTTCTCTTAGAAAAAAACAAATGCCAATTCCTTCATCGCGTCTTTAACACAGTCACAATAAGTGATATGACGAGATTGACCCGATTTGATGGAGTTCTATATCTGTATCAAAAGTAAGGCATCAAATGGCATAGGGGTGCCTATGCCTGCGAAGGCGTAGCAAGTGCCACACGCCGACCGGCTCGATCAAGCTGGGAGAAGGGCAAAGCTGTCCTTCCTTGCGCATGGTTCCCTCCAATATGGAGCGGAGCCCACTCTATATCCTAGAACAATGTATATGTTATTTTTTATATTTTAGGTCATTTTTTACTTCAATTTCCTACCATCAACATCTTTTCCCTTGTTATGGTTGTATCTGAGGGCAGGTGGTACTTTGATCGTATATTGCTTCAAGGTGGTAACTATCTCCGCATATTATCTTCCCTTTTTTCCTCGTCTGCTTGTTGTTGCCCTCCCTACACCCCATCTACTTGTTGTCGCCCCTCCTGCACCAGCCCTTGTTGTTGTCGCCTTTCTCCACCTCTTTCTTGCTACTGCAGCCCCTCTCAAACACCATCTCTTGTTGTTGTCGCCCCTCCCCACCTATTCCTTGCTACTGCCGCCCTTTCTACACCACTCTGCATGGCACCACTACCTTTTGCACCGCCACCCTGCTCTGTCTCTTCCCAAGCCCCCTCACCATTGCTTAGTTGGTCTTGTCCGATTGCTAGATAGCCCTCCAACCACTATTTCCCTAGCCGCCACCTTCCCACCTCACTTAGAGGGGTCTTTGGGTTCGTGTCGTGTTTTTACTATTTCAAGTTCGTTAATTGTAATCACGTTTTGCTTTGTGTAGAAAAAATTACTTCCCTTTATTGGGTTTTGGGTTAAATTCAGTATCATTTAGTATCAGAGCTAGTCAAACCCTATTCCTATACTAGGAATTCTAGCCTTCATAAACATCTCCGCCCCAACAAATTTGCTTCCTTATCCGCGAATGCCCTCTTCCATTCCCACAAACCCAAACCCTAACCCTAACCATGCAACCAAGAAGATACATGTTGGAACCTGCCTGAGAATAGATACAGCTAGAGATTCATTGATTTCTCAGAGACTTGTGAAGATTGATGACGAAACCCAGATAAAATTACCCTTGATCATGATATGGAGAGTCAAAGAGGAGAAAGAGACGAGAATTTGAACATAGAGATTTCAAAGTAAAAGTGGATCTACCAGAGTTTAATAAAGAGATGGATCGAAATGATTTCATCGAATGGTTGCAGTCATTTGAAAGAATCTTCAAGTAAAAGGAGGTGTCATAAGACAAGAGGGTGAAGCTTACGCCCATCAAATTGAAAAAAAGCTCTTCTTTACGGTGGAAAAACTTGCAGAGGTAAAGGAGAAAAATGACAATATTACCAAATGGGAGAAGATTAGGAAGAAGATGAAGAGAAAATACTTACCTCACTAGCATCAAGGTATATTTCTAAGAACCCATCACCTACAGAAGAGAAACCTATCAGCGGAGGAGTTCATGGCATAGCTTGTCTAGCTTCAGATGAAATGGGAGTTGGTCGAACCAAGAGAATAGACTATAACTCCAGCTTTATTGATCACTAAGAAGTGCCCAAGCCTTAGCCTTGAAGGTGAAGAGACAGTAGAAAAAATCAAACAACTACCCTCATTCAGACAACCACCTATAATTGCAACTACCAATAGGGTACAAAAAGAAACCTAAAAAAGAGTAATTGGCCTAGTACAGTGCAAGCCAGAAGATGTTTTAGGTGCCACGAGCCGAGTTGTTTCATTCACTAAGCAAGGTGTCATCGAGGAAGTCGGTGAGAGGGAAGCAAAGGAGGATCGGGAAAAAGAACTTCAACTCTAGGGAGATCAGGGAGAAATACTATTAGTAAGGAGGGCAATAGACTAAGGGTCTGTTTGGGGCAGCTGCAACTTATTGAATAATCTGCTGATAAGCTGATTAAAAATAAACTGTTGATAAACTAGGTACGATGACTATTACAAATTTTTAATTTCATGGAAAAGCCAAACCCCTGCCAAAAAGCTGCAACCGCACCTAAATATGTGCAGTGTAAAAACGTTGTTTTCAGCATTTTGAAAACGCATAAACTGTCAAAACGCAGTTTACCTAAACAGGCCAGATGCGTTTTCAAAATGTCACCGCACCAAATAAGCTGCCCCAAACAGGCCCTAAGTCAAAGAAAGAGCATTCGTGGCTAAGGCATAGTATTTTTTCGCACCAAGTACCATGAATGGAAAAGTAGTAGCTTGATTATTAATGGCGTGAGCTATGAAAAAATTGGAGTTGGTTAAGCATAAACATCCTCAATTCTAAAGGGAAATGAGATACGTGTGGATCAACAGTACTTAGTTGAGTTTTCTATTAGAGATAAGCTAAAGAGCAAGTTATGGTGTGGCGTTGTACTTATGGACGCTTGTTATATTTTGTTTGGGAGGTCATGACAGTTCGACCACAAGAGGCCCAACAAAACATGTTCAAGAACAATTACTCTAATACCAGAACTATTAGGAAAAACAGTGGAACTACAAAATTAACTTTTATTAATAAGGAAATAGGGTTACAACACAACACAAACAGAAAATAACATCAACAAAACATAAATGACACAAAAAAACACCTTGAAAGTGCGTCCCACAGGCGATGGAGGTTGGCTAGGTGGATCAAGATGGCTAGCAGAGGTGGCAGCAACAAAGGTGAGGTGAGAAAACTACAGGAACACCTATAGGGGTGGTTGTCCTGTGCAACAACAAGAAGAAATTGTGGTTGAAACGACAGGAACAACAAATATTTGTTCTCTCAGGGCAACAGCGGTAGCAAGGACTGGTGGGTCAGAAGCGATGTTAACAAAGATGCAAGCGGTTTGGGGTGGCAGGAAAGTGCTGGATAGTAAGACGTATGCTGCAGAGAAGGGGGGCAGTAGGGTGTTGGGGAGGGATTGGAAGAGAGGGAAGATGAAAACGGAAGACATATCACCACCTCGGAAGAGGATACAACCGGAGTACCACCACCTACACAGGAAATCTAAAAAGCACACAGCATAACTGAACCCTACAATAAAAGAAAAACAATCTATAGACTCCCATTGATGAAGAAAAGGAAAGAAATAAAGAATTAATCTCCTAAATAGAAGGAAGGGTGACGGGGAGGTAAGAGATCCATAAATAACCATTAAAATACTTCCTTTATGAGGAAGAAACAGAAAAGTAAGGAGAAGAGGGGCCGGACTGCCGTCTGCCATGTCAAATTACCGCCCCCAGTCCTCGCTCCTCGCTTCCATTCCCGTGCCCGCTCCTCGCTCCTGCGACAATCTCCAGGGGTTGTAGGAGCTTCAATCTCATTCATGGAAGTTCTGGTTCTTGCCATCAATCCCGGTGGCACCTGTATTTCACTGTCGATTGCATTATCCCCCAACGTGATAGAGAAGCCTACCCCCTTTGCGAGCACATGTTCTTCTCAAGTCGTTCTCTTGAGGCTGTAAATCACGCTTGTACGGCTGAATCTTCTCACAATCGAAAGTGCAATGAGAGCAACCTGAACCTTCCCATCTTGCGGTGGCGCTGACGGTGCAATGTCAATCGTGAGCCCCTGAAATACTCTCAGTCGTATCTGTCCAGAATTTGGAGTGCGTATTTCAGTCCTCTCGTCTCGTGTCATCACTAACATTGATCCCACTGAATTCACTGAGCTAGTCGGGGCTCCTGTGATCTCAGGCTCTGCGGAAGAGAGTAAAATGATGTGCTTCCCATCTTTGGTGAATGAATGTGTTCTTGAATCCACTGTGTTGACTCCTTCGGCCTGTCACGGTCGTCCCAACAGGTGGCATACATCTATAGGGACCATGTCACACTGCACCTGGTTATGCAACTGACCTCTTAACAAAAACTCTACCAAGCATTTCCAATCGATGCTGATTTGATTCTCCTTTTCCAGTCATATCAGTGAGTACGACTGTGAATGTCTCTGCGTCTTAAGTCCCAATTTATCTACCAGCTAAGTCGATGCCACGTTTTTGTTCCTCCCACTGTTGATAATAAGGCTGCATACTTTTCCGTTCATGGTGCAGCGAGTGTAGAAAATATTGTAGTGAAGCCACAGCAGATCCCTTATGAACTCGGTTTGCAGAATTCGTCGAATCATAGGTGCTTCTCCCTCATATGATGGAAGCTGATACACCTCACCCTATTCCTCAGCTTTCTCCTCGTCGCTAATCGCTTCTACAAAGCTCTGAACTGTGAGTGTGATTACCCTGCTAGTGGGATAGCTGGAGGATATGTAGCTGTAGTCGTGACATCGATAACATTTCTTAGTCGCTATGGTGTTGGAGGAGCTACCGTTTTCCTGTTTTTTACTGCTTTGATTTGGAGTCTTACTCCCTTGCCTGAGATTTCCTGTCTCTCGGGACACCTCTGTTGGTCGTGGTAACTGTATTTGACAGCCTGTCTCCAGGTTGCTTTCTGAAGGATGACTGTCGCCGATTCTGCTTCTGTTGTCTTTTCATCCTCGGAGCTAGTGTCTGAACATCCCTCAACGTTCAGTACAATTGTAATTGCACCACATTGCTAATACTAGACTTCAGACCCTTAAGGTATCTGGCTATTGCATTCTCCTCTGGCTGCGTTAGATCACACTTCATTTGCAAATGATCAAAGTGCTCTGTGAATTCTTCTACTGACAAATCTCTCTGCTGCAGGTGGAGCCGCAGAAACATATCATGACGATAATGTGGTGGGAGGTATATTCTCTGCATTGCCTTTTTCAACTTCTCTCACCTAGTAATTTTATCGTTGCCCTCTCTTTTTCTCTACCTCTGTAAGTTTTCTCATCACAGAGAAGCACTCTTCTTCATCTTGATGGCCACTAATTTGACCCGCCTATCGTCTGGCACACCCTTATAATCGAAGAACCGCTCAACAACTTGTAACCAATAAATGAATTCGACAGGATCCATATCTCCTTCGAACTCTAGCAGATCAACCTTAATGTTGAAGTCTCTATAACCTCCAAATGATATCTCCTCTTTGTAAGTCTCCCATTGTGGAAGATTCAAATATGTCTCTCTAGGCCTCCTCTGAAACTAGATTCTGAAACGCCGTGACCTATGTTCTTTGTCGTTGAAATTATACCTATGGAAGGGATCAGATCCTCGTCTCTTTCTCCTCTTCGATTCTCCAAATCTCAGTCAAAGGTACCGTCTTCCTATGTTAATTCTTCAAACTCTGCAAGCCTTTGTTGAAGGCGACGAAGCTCCCACCTTATCTCCTCGGGTAGGCTCGGATATTTATTTCCTTAGTGTCATGGCTAGGAATTAAGGAATAGAAAATTTTTTTTTGAGTTAGGGTTTGGTTTGTGAAAATGATATTTTGTGGTAGGAAAGAAATTTTTAGTTCATGAAGAATGCTAGAAAATCCTAGAATGTGACTAGGGTTGGGCTAACTTTGATACCAAATGATATCGGAATTAGTAGGAAAAACACTGAAACCACAAAACAACTATTTTTAATAGGAAAATAGAGTTATAACACAAAACAAGCTAAAAATAACATCACCAAAGCATAAACGACACAAACAACACCTCGAAAGTGCATCCCAAGGGTTGTGGAGGTTGACTAGGTGGATTAAGATGGCTAATGGGGGTGGCAACAGCAAAGGCGAGGTCAGAAAACTGTAGGCCCAACTAGAGGGTTGGTTATCCTGTGCAGCAACAACAAGAAATTGGGGTTGAAATGGCAAGAACAACAAACGTNAGCAAGGGTTGTGGAGGTTGGCTAGGTGGATTAAGATGGCTAATGAGGGTGGTGGCAGCAAAGGCGAGGTCAGAAAACTGTAGGAACAACTAGAGGGTTGGTTATCCTGTGCAGCAACAACAAGAAATTGGGGTTGAAATGGCAAGAACAACAAACGTTTGATGCCTGGGGGTGGCAGAAACGAGGAAAGGTGGATCAAAAGCAAAGTTAACAAAGATGCAAGCGGTTTGAAGTTGAGGAAAGGTGGTGGATAGTAAGACTTTTGTTACAGACAAGGAGGGGGGGTGGGGTGAGGGAGGCGATAGGGTGCTAGGGAGGGATTGGAGTGGCCAACGACTAAAGGGAGTGTAAGAGAAGGGTTAGAAAAGATACATCACCACCTCAGAGTAGGATACAGATGGAGCATCATTACCTCCTCAGATACAACCCTACAAAAGGAGAGAAGACTCCACACAAGAAATCTGAAAAACACACACAGCAAAATTGAACCCTACAAACATAAAACAACAATTTATAGACTCCTATTGACGAAGAAAATGAAAGAAGTAAAGAAAGAAATTCCAACACAAAAGGAAAGGTGTAGGGATGCAAGAAAGATCCAAAAATAGTCATTAAAATACTTCATATATGAGGAAGAAACAGAATAGGAATAAGAAGAGGGGCGAGCTGCAATCTCGTCTCGTCAAATTATCGCCCCTAGGCTGCTCGACTAGGGTTTGCCCTGGGCCGGCCCGAATTGGGCTGGCCAGTTTGATAGCTTGCTGCAAGAGACCCTACTCCCGCGTCATATTCAATCAAGAGGGATAGAAGATGCAGTTCTTTTGCCTGACAGGGACGTGAGAGTAGACAACACAGAGGAGGAGGTAGTCCCACAAGCCATATTTATTGAATCAATACGAGAAACTCCAGTGGCCATAACTTTAGTCATGTTAGAGGGAACTAAGGAGGAGGTTGAGATACCAGAGTCTATAAAACTATTGCTATTTGGATTTCAGTACGTGATGACTGACAACCTTCAAGAGAGATTGCTACTATTGAGGGACATTTAACATGCCATAGATCTCATCCCCAAATTAGTGTTGTTAAACAAGCATGCCTACAAATTGAGGCCAGCAGGGCATGAGAAATTACAACAAGTACAGGATCTCACAGCGAGAAGTTTGGTCAGAGAGTACAAGCCCGTGTGTAGACCTTGCCTCGTGGAAGATGTGCATTGATAGTCGAGCCATCAACAAGATCACCATCAAATATAAGTTTCACATACCCTCGCTTACATGACCTCTTGCATCAATTGCATAGAACTATTGTCATTTCCAAGATTGGCTTACGTAGTGGATTCACCAAATCAGGATGAGACCAGGCTACGAGTGGACGACTACTTTCAAGACCCAAGATGGATTATGCGAGGGGGCGATCATGCCTTTCAAGTTGTCTAATGCACCCAACACATTTATGAGGTTGACGAATCAAGTTTTTGAGACACACATAAGGAAGTTTGTAGTGGTGTACTTCAATGATATTCTTATATACAACAGATCCGAGGAAGAACACTTGCAACACTTGAGGATGATCTTTATGGTTTTGCGATAAAAAAACTATATGCCCACCCAAAGAAGTGCCACTTCTTGATATCACATATATGTTTTTTTGGGTTATATCGTGTATGATGCATGCATTTAGATGGGTCTAGTAAAGATCAAGGCCATCATGAGCTGGACGACTTCACAGATGAAACCAAACCCATTACAAGATATTTTTGTTCACCAGCCATAAATGATGTCATTTAGTGCTGAAGGATGAGCCAAAGTAGTGCTCAAAACACTAGGAGATAAACAACCTAATGACGAATAACTCAGCAACCACCGAATAAAAGGAAATAATGAGCAGAATGAATCCAAATAAATGAATCGGCTATGCCAATTAAGCCGAACAAAGCAACAAATTTAACAACTGACAAAATTTACCTAAGTAGGCATCTCAAATTGAAGCAAACAAATTGTCCATGACCAAAGTAGAATTGAGCATTGTCGATGCCCTTAGCCTGCTAACACTGGAGGAAGATGAAGCATCGACGACACTACAAGATGACAAAGAAGAAGCCGAATACATCTTCGACGCTAAGCAATGTCGACGAGGTCGAAGTCTTGCGATCTAGATGCTATTGGGTGATGAAGCAGATAGAACGAAGTCTCATGATCCAAACGAAGGAAGACGAAATAACTGCACTGCTGGATGAGGAAGACAAAGCCAGATACACCTTCCACACTTAACGATGTCGATGATGTCAAAGTTTTGCGATCCAAACACCACTGCGCGACGAAGTAGATAGAAAACAAAGGCGGTTAACGTCGGAGATGAACGATGCTAATACGGGAACTATTCCGTGAGGCTCTAATACCATGTACTAGCAAAACTCTCTCTCTTTCTTATTCACAATGGACAACATATATTAAATATTAATACACACTCCCAATTCTTCAAATTAGGAATAACTCTAATTTAGAAAATATCCTGTAATATGATCTCTTTTAATTAGATTATCAAATATCAAATTTCCTAATATACAAAATTCAAACTTATTACTTTTCATAACAATCAGCAATATTTCAAAACTAAAAAATGATGAATGTTACTATAATCAAATTATAATAGATGCAACAGCTACAACTACGCCACCTCCTCCACATTTCTTTTCCCATTACAATTTTGTACACTTTTGGTAGTTTTTGTTCTTTTTTTCCCCACAACGATTACTGTTTTAACTGTAGCTAGAGTAATATTTCTACTGAAAGAGGAGGCAAATGGCATTGGTTTTTGCACAATTTTTCAAAAGAAAATAGAATTCTCTAATGTTCTGTTCTACTTGGTTTTCACTCTTAAGCTTGTTGTTTTCCGATCATCTTTTATCCCATATTAGTAATTCAAATTGAATGCTGTAGCTAAAGTCAGACAAGATCAAATTATTTTGCCAATACCTGATAATTGCCAAGGGTACGAGATTTAAAACCTGCTGCACAATATATAAAGTAGTAATCCCATGTGCGCATAAATTTATCGTCAAACCCCAGTGCCATAATCTTACTGCAAAAACGAGTAAAATCCATTAAAAACTTGTCAAAATAAGAAATATTGCTGAAGGCATATGGCTCACGAGCAAAATGATTATATGGCATCATTTTATATCGACACAACAACAATGTGTGAAGCATAGCATAAGTGTTAATTAAGTTCATTATCAGTTAGGCCTTGAAAAAAAATAATGGCAGCACGTCTTTTAACTTGATCATAATTAAAAATAAATAAAGCAAAAACAAGGGGATGTTTAATTAGATGTATTATTAGTGTAAACTAAATGCAAGGGTTTTGAAATTTCAGCCATCTGATAGTAAGAAAAATAAATAAAAAAATTTTCAAGGGCTTCGGAATCCCCTACTTGTTCATTTCAAAGTGCATTCATAATTTGCCTAAATTAGGCAAATTTAGATTACAACCTATTTTTAGACCATCATATGCGACCTTGTGCTTGCTAGCCACGGCTCCTAGCTCGTGAGACTTGTTTCTACTACCTCGCTCAAAGTCAAAAAATCCTTCCTTCCATGTGACCTCCATCACGAGACCTGCTTGCAGCACTTCTGAGCCCTAGGTTCTTTTTTATATTTAGATTCATTTTGCTTTTGACCAAACACATAAAATTAATCTCTTGAATTTATTTTACAATCAACCAAATAAGTATTTCAAAAATAATGTAAATAGAGGAAAGGAGCAAAATTATTCCCCGATTATTTGTGAGGTCTATTTTAATCCCAGGCTATATTAAAGTTCTACTTTAGTCCCTGAACTCTTAAAATTGGATGATTTAATCATTACAAGCAACGAACTTGAAATTGAAGTTAACAAATAGTGCACAAATAAGGGTATTTAGGAATTTACATCATAATTTTTTTGTAAAATCTAATAAATGAATTCTTTTAAGTTTGGCTTATTTTGTAAGATCAATAATATTTGTTAAAATTTATAAATTCAATATGCATTAATTTTATAACAAAGCAGCAAAAAAATAAAATAAGAGGTATTGAGAATATTACCACTAGATTAAATCCAAAATAAGGAAAGTATGAAATTAAATTTTGTAAAAAAATTAAAAAGATGTAAATTGCTGAAATAACCTTAATTTTAACTTCACCCTTTAACTTTAACTTCAATTTCCTTCACTCCTGACAACGAGAATAATTTGGCTCCTATTATAAGTGTCCAAGGACTAAATTAGACCTTTTGTATAGTTTGAAACTAAAAAGGTCTGCCACAAATAAATAGCTGATCATTTTAATCCTTTTATTAACGTAATTACTTTACAAAACACTTAAAATATATCTTAAATTCAGAATACGTATAATTAAGGAACACCCAAGTCTTTCGGAAAAAAACACCAGGAAGTTTTATTAAACATGTTTGAATCTTGCAAACTAACTTTCTACAAAGTCTCAAACATAAATCATTTGACTTTAGATCGAACAGATAATTACACTATTTATTTCAGTATAGTTTGCTTGACCATGACAGTATATGTAAAAGTATCTTCTGCAAAAAATTTATGAAAATAACATAAGCAGAGGAATTCATACCGTCTGTTGGCCATGAAATTATTTCTCCAGCATATAAGGGTCTGGTAGTAGTGTATGCCTAAATTTTCCACATGCTCAATGCTACAAAAAAAAATCGCAGGTATTAAAAAATAAGAAAATATTGGAACTGCATTTCCTATGCACTAAAACACATGCATGAATAATCTTAAAACAGTAAGCTTTGTTCTTCAAAATGAAGCTAAATGATCAGATGGCCCACCAGAGTTTAGAGGAATCGGTCATGGCAGAGGTCACTCTACTCAAAGAAGGAAGACATCCGCCAGGAAAAATAAACTCCTTTATAAAATCAGAGCTTCTCCTGTATTCCTGATACCTTTGATCAGGAATTGAAATAAACTGCACAAAATAAAAATTAAACATGTAAAGATACCATGAAATGGCTATACCAGAAAGTAGCCCCACTAAGAAAATCTTATTCAAATTTAAACAATTCAAAGAAAAAGAGCTTATGTTAACTATCAGTTAGACCCAGGCATTGGGTGGATTCGGTTTGGCGTGGACCAGGCTTATTCAGGCTTTGACTTATCAGGTATGGCTCATATACCTGGAAATTTGGAGTATCTTGAAATAGAGAGGTGCGTCTCCTGCAATGAAAAATAGTGTGTCTCTTGGTGTGAAGAGGTGTGTCTCTTAGATTAGTGAGTTAGGGGGAGCGAGGGCGTGTTGGTAATTTTACTTGTGGGTGTTTTATCTATATATATGATGTGTAACCCTATGGGTATGTACTGGACTCCTCTGAAATAGTGAAATTCGCCGCTCTGCTCCCGATGACGTAGACATCTTTGCCGAACCTCGTTAAATGTCCGTGTGTTCTTCTGGATTTGTGTCGATTGCTGTTTTTCTTCGCTCTAATTTCTCAACAATTAGTATCAGAACGTCATATTAGGGTGGAGGAGATTGGTGCAGAAAGAAAGAAGAAGTTCGGAAGGTTGCGGTAGTTTCAGCGAGGCAGTCGAGGGATTGGCGATCGGGGAAGAAGCAGTTCGCGACTAGGCTGTGGCAAGTTCACGGCTTCGGTGCTTTGCAGAGAAATTCGCAAATCGCGGGAGAAGGCGGTTTGCGACAGTATCATAGAGGAGTTCAGTTTTGCCAGAAGAATCGCGACAGGGCCTGCGAGAGGAGTTCGCGGCATTTGCGATTCGCGGCAAACGGGAAGGGTTGGCGAAGGAGAAGGTTTCGACGAAAAAAGGATCGTCTTCGGTGCGTCGTCCACAGGCGAGAGGATTTTCCAGGGAGGAAGAAACAGTTCGTGGCATTTTCAGGGCGAGTCGCGGCAGTTGGATCGCAACAGAGTAGTTCGCGATCGGAGGGTTTCTTTTGCAGGAGCAGTTCGCGTAGGGCAACGAATCGGAGCAGACGCAGAGGAGTTGGGGCCTTTCGTGAAGCAGTTCGCACGAACCTCTTCCTCTTCCGCAGAGAAAGATTCGTGAGGGTGAACTCGCGCAGAAAGGCTCACAACTACCTGTGACCAAAGTTCGCGAGAAGCTTTGCAGTCGGAAATCGCAGAAGAGCGCCAGGGTTCGCAAATCGCAGACGTGAGGAAGAGCTCGCGACGGTTCCGGGTTTTGGTGAGCAGGAAGAGTTGCGGCGACGCGAGGAGTTTCGTAAAGCTCTGCGAACAGTTCTGTGGCAGTTTCGCGCAGGAGTTTGCGAGGAGTTTGGCGAGGTTTTGCCGTGGGAGGAGTTCTGCCGAGTTCTTCAGAAGGCCGCGGAAGGAAAGAAGAGATGGAATCTTCAGAAGGCCACGGAGAAGGCAGACGGGCTCATGGGAACGAACAGGTGCGAAGCAATTCGGGAAAGAACTGCGGTAGTTCACGGAGCAGATCAAACGCGTGAACAGGCTTGAACAGGGAGCAGTTCGTCGGGTGTTCGCAAGACGGTAGAGCGAGTTCGCCAGGTGGAGTTTGGTTCCGTGAACAGGAGCCTTGTTTTGCGAACAGAGGAATAAAGGAGTTCGGCTAGCGGAGTTCACATGTTTGTCGCAAGAGAAATTGTGACAGGTGGAGTTCGCAAATTTCGTGGATTATTCGCAAGTTTGTCACAAGAGAAATTGTGATAGGTGGAGTTCGGTTGGTGTTCGTAATATTTCAGCCGAATTTTTTGTGCGAACAGGAAAGGTGCTTCGTGTGAAAAAAAAATTGATTCACGAATCACAGGAAATAGCGAGAAAATTGCTGCAATTGGCAGAGAAAATTTCAAGTTTCTTTGAATTTATTTGTGGTGTGCTTTGTTTCGATACAAGACAAGAAAAGTTCACTGCATGATTAATTTCAAAGGACAATGTATGGTGAAAAATTTGAGATAACGAAGTTCGATGAAACAGGGAACTTCGGATTGTGACAAAAAAGGGTGAAAAATTTGTTGGCACAATAAGAAATTTTGAAGACATTGCGAGCTATGAAACCTGATGGTAATATTTATAAACTGTTGGGGAGTACAGTTGTAGGTGAAGTTCACTCTGTCGGATCATATGGTGAAAATGCAGCAGGAAAGTTGATCAAGCCAGGTATTTTCAACAAGTTCTTGCGTTACTTGAACTTGTTGAATGTTTGTAGTTGCTAGTTGGCATGGTTGCCCAACCCACTTTGGTGTAAGAAACTCCATGATGTTTTTCTCCTAAGGGGCTGAATATTTGCAAGGTGGAGATTTTATCCTAAGGGGCTGGATATTCGTCAAGGTGGAGAATTGTTAGGTATGACTCATATACCAGAAAATTTGGAGTATCTTGAAATGGAGAGGGGTGTCTCCTGGAATGAAAAGGAATGTCTCTTGGTGTGAAGAGGTGTCTCTTGGATAAGTGGGTTGGGGAGAGCGAGGGTGTGTTGGTAATTTTATTTGTGGGTGTTCTATCTATATATATGATGTGTTACCCTATGAGTATGTACTGAACTCATCTGAAATAGTGAAATTCGCCGTTCTGCTCCCGAGGATGTAGACATTTTTATCGAACCTCGTTAAATCTCTGTGTGTTCTTCTGGATTTGTATCGATTACTATTTTTCTTCGCTCTAATTTTTCAACATGACTTGTCAAAGCAGGCTTGAGCCCGGATTCTATTTATAATTTCATAGCCAAGCAGGCCGGCCCGCGGGCCTCCATGGGAAATAAAAAAAGTGATTTTTTTATACCAAAAAACAAATAAATACTAAAAATTCTTTTATAAACTGCTGTTGTTTGGACTACAGTCCCGTGCTATCCTATTGTTCCAACTGTTTATAACCGCTGCCACCCCTCATTCACAATCTGGAAACCCCTTTTCTTCCCTACCTTGCCGCCACCTCTTTGAGCCTCCTCACCGTCACTGCCATCACCTGGGATTTTCCCTAAGGCAAGTTGTGTTTCGTGCGTGTTGTATTTTTCCCCTTTCAAGTGTGTTGATTATAACTATATATTTGCTTTCAATAATAATATATTTTTTTCTTTTTGTAGTTTAGGTTAACTCGGATATCAACTAGCGGATCGAAGGTTTTAAATTTTATTTGCAACGAGATGTATAAATTAAAAAAAATCTATCTACTCACCAAAATTTACTAGATTACTAGGCGCATTAAATAAGAATTTTTAGGGCTCTTCTTGGCCATCAGAGCAATAAATGTTTCTAGACTTCATGCCATCTTTACTAGAGTATTTTGTTTTCTTTATACTTGCTTCCTGTTGTATTCATTTCATCAAGCGATTATAATATTTGTTTAAAATAATAAAATAAAACTTTAAAACCTACATCAAGTGCATTTCATTTGCTTTCCCATTCATAGTTTGACGTGGGGAGTATCCCGTACGAGAGCTCCCGTGATAGAATCGGGATCCCGCTTTGACCTGAACCAAACCCGTCAATAATTTTTTCATTGTTACGAAGTCGGCCGGTCCCTTGNGGCCAACGACTAAAGGGAGTGTAAGAGAACGGCTAGAAAAGATACATCACCACCTCAAAGTAGGATACAACTGGAGCATTATCACTTCCTCGGATACAACCCTACAAAAGAGAAGAAAACTCTACACAAGAAATCTGAAAAACACACACAGCAAAACTGAACCCTACAAACATAAAACAACAATTCATAGACTCCTATTGACAAAAAAAATGAAAGAAATAATGAAAGAAACTCCAACACAAAAGGATAGGTGTAGGGATGCAAGAAATATCCAAAAAATAGTCATTAAAACACTTCATATATGAGGAAGAAACATAATAGGAATAAGAAGAGGGATGAGCTGCAATCTTGCCTCGTCAAATTATCGCCCCTAGGCTGCTCGTCTAGGGTTTACCCTGGGCTGGCCCGAATTGGGCACGCCAGTTTGATAGCTTGCTGCAAGAGTCCCTGCTCCCGTGTCATATTCAATCAAGAGGGATAGAAGATGCAGTTCTTTTGCCTGACAGGGACGCGAGAGTAGACAACACAGAGGAGGTAGTCCCACAAGCCATATTTATTGAATCAATACGAGAAACTCCAGTGGCCATGACTTTAGTCATGTTAGAGGGAACCAAGGAGGAGGTTGAGATACCAGAGTCTATAAAACTATTGCTAATTAGAATTCAGTACGTGATGACTGACAACCTTCAAGAGGGATTGCTACTATTGAGGGACATTTAACATGCCATAGATCTCATCCCCAAATTAGTGTTGTCAAACAAGCATGCCTACAACTTGAGACCAGCAGGGCATGATAAATTACAACAGGTACAGGATCTCACAGCGAGAAGTTTGGTCAGAGAGTACAAGCCCGTGTGTAGACCATGCCTCGTGGAAGATGTGCATTGATAGTCGAGCCATCAGCAAGACCATCATCAAATACAAGTTCTAAATACCTCGCTTACATGACCTCTTGGATCAATTGCATAGAACTATTGTCATTTCCAAGATTGGCTTACATAGTGGATTCATCAAATCAGGATGAGACCAGGCGACGAGTGGACGACTACTTTCAAGACCCAAGATGGATTATGCGAGGGGGCGATCATGCCTTTCAAGTTGTCTAATGCACCCAACACATTTATGAGGTTGACGAATCAAATTTTCGAGACACACATAAGGAAGTTTCTAGTGGTGTCCTTCAATGATATTCTTATATACAACAGATCAGAGGAAGAGCACTTGCAACACTTGAGGATGATCTTTATGGTTTTGCGATAAAAAAAAAACTATATGTCCACCAAAAGAAGTGCCACTTCTTGATATCACATATATGTTTTTTTGGGTTATATCGTGTATGATGCATGCATTTAGATGGGTCTAGTAAAGATCAAGGCCATCATAAGCTGGAAGACTTCACAGATGAAACCAAACCCATTACAAGATATTTTGGTTTACCAGCCATAAATGATGTCATTTAGTGCTGAAGGATGAGCCAAAGTAGTGCTTAAAACACTAGGAGATAAACAACCCAATGACGAATAACTCAGCAAGCACCGAATAAAAGAAAATAATAAGGAGCAGAACGAATCCAAATAAATGAATCGGCTATGCCAATTAAGCCGAACAAAGAGACAAATTTAACAACTGACAAAATTTACCTAAGTAGGCATCTCAAATTGAAGCAAACAGATTGTCCATGACCAAAGTAGAATGAGCATTGTCGATGCCCTAAGCCTGCTAAAACTGGAGGAAGATGAAGCATCGACGGCACTACAGGATGACAAAGAAGAAGCCGAATACATCTTCGACGCTAAGCATGTCGACGAGGTCGAAGTCTCGCGATCTAGATGCTATTGGGTGATGAAGCAGATAGAACGAAGTCTCATGATCCAAACGAAGGAAGACGAAATAACTACACTGATGGATGAGGAAGACAAAGCCAGATACACCTTCCACACTTAACAATGTCGATGAGGTTGAAGTTTTGCGATCCAGACACCATTGAGCGACGAAGCAGATGGAAGACAAAGGAGGTTAACGTCGGAGATGAACGATGCTAATACGGAAACTATTCCATGAGGCTCTAATGCCATGTACTAGCAAAACTTTCTCTCTTCCTTATTCACAATTGACAACATATATTAAATATTAATACACACTCCCAATTCTTCAAATTAGGAATAACTCTAATTTAGAAAATATCCTGTAATATGATCTCTTCTAATTAGATTACCAAATATCAAATTTCTTAATATACAAAATTCAAACTTATTACTTTTCATAACAATCAGCAATATTTCAAAACTAAAAAATCATGAATGTTACTATAATCAAATTATAATAGATGCAACAACTACAACTACGCCACCTCCACATTTCTTTTCCCATTACAATTTTGTACACTTTTGGTAGCTTTTGTTCTTTTTTTTTTCCCACAACGATTACTGTTTTAACTGTAGCTAGAGTAATATTTCTACTGAAAGAGGCGGCAAATGGCATTGGTTTTTGCACAATTTTTCAAAAGAAAATAGAATTCTCTAATGTTTTGTTCTACTTGGTTTTCACTCTTAAGCTTGTTGTTTTCCGATCATCTTTTATCCCATATTAGTAATTCAAATTGAATGCTGTAGCTAAAGTCAGACAAGATCAAATTATTTTGCCAATACCTGATAATTGCCAAGGGTACGAGATTTAAAACCTGCTGCACAATATATAAAGTAGTAATCCCATGTGCGCATAAATTTATCATCAAACCCCAGTGCCATAATCTTACTGCAAAAAAGAGTAAAATCCATCAAAAACTTGTCAAAATAAGAAATATTGCTTTAGGCATATGGATCACGAGCAAAATGATTATATGGCATCATTTTATATCGACACAACAACAATGTGTGAAGCATAGCATAAGTCTTAATTAAGTTCATTATCAGTTAGGCCTTGAAAAAAAATAATGGCAGCACATCTTTTAGCTTGATCATAATTAAAAATAAATAAAGCAAAAACAAGGGGATGTTTAATTAGATGTATTATTAGTGTAAACTAAATGCAAGGGTTTTGAAATTTCAGCCATCTGATTGTAAGAAAAATAAATAAACAAATTTTCAAGGGCTTCGGAATCCCCTACTTGTTCATTTCTAAGTGCATTCATAATTTGCCTAAATTAGGCAAATTTAGATTACAACCTATTTTTAGACCATCATATGCGACCTTGTGCTTGCTAGCCACAGCTCCTAGCTCAAAGTCAAAAAATCCTTCCTTCCATGTGACCTCCATCACGAGACCTGCTTGCAGCACTTCTGAGCCCTAGGTTCTTTTTTATATTTAGATTCATTTTGCTTTTGACCAAACACATAAAATTAATCTCTTGAATTTATTTTACAATCAACCAAATAAGTATTTCAAAAATAATGTAAATAGAGGAAAGGATCAAAATTATTCCCCGATTATTTGTGAGGTCCATTTTAATCCCAGGCTATATTAAAGTTCTACTTTAGTCCCTGAACTCTTAAAATTGGATGATTTAATCATTACAAGCAAAGAACTTGAAATTGAAGTTAACAAATAGTGCACAAATAAGGGTATTTAGGAATTTACATCATAATTCTTTTGTAAAATCTAATAAATGACTTCTTTTAAGTTTGGCTTATTTTGTAAGATCAATAATATTTGTTACAATTTATAAATTCAATATGCATTAATTTTATACCAAAGCAGCAAAAAAATAAAATAAGAGATCATGAGAATATTTCCAATAGATTAAATACCAAATAAGGAAAGTATGAAATTAAATTTTGTAAAAAAAATAAAAAGATGTTAATTGCTGAAATACCCTTAATTTTAACTTCACCTTTTAACTTTAACTTCAATTTCCTTTACTCCTGACAACGAGAATATTTTGGCTCCTATTATAAGTGTCCAAGGACTAAATTAGACCTTTTGTATAGTTTGAAATTAAAAAGGTCTGCCACAAATAAATAGCGGATCATTTTAATCCTTATATTAGCGTAATTACTTTACAAAACACTTAAAATATATTTTAAATTCAGAATATGTATAATTAAGGAACACCCAAGTCTTTCGGGAAAAAACACCAGGAAGTTCTATTAAACCATGTTTGAATCTTGCAAACTAACTTTCGACAAAGTCTCAAAAATAAATCATTTGACTTTAGATCGAACAGATAAGTACACTATTTATTTCAGTATAGATTGCTTGACCATGACAGTATATATAAAAGTATCTTCTGCAAAAAAATTATGAAAATAACATAAGCAGAGGAATTCATACCGTCTGTTGGCCATGAAATTATTTCTCCAGCATATAAGGGTCTGGTAGTAGTGTATGCCTAAATTTTCCACATGCTCAATGCTACAAAAAAAAGTCGCAGGTATCAAAAAATAAGAAAATATTGGAACTGTATTTCATATGCACTAAAACACATGCATGAAAAATCTTAAAACAGTAAGCTTTGTTCTTCAAAATGAAGCTAAATGATCAGATTGCCCACCAGAGTTTAGAGGAATCGGTCATGGCAGAGGTCACTCTATTCAAAGAAGGAAGACATCCGCCAGGAAAAATAAACTCCTTTATAAAATCAGAGCTTCTCCTGTATTCCTGATACCTTTGATCAGGAATTGAAATAAACTGCACAAAATAAAAATTAAACATGTAAAGATACCATGAAATGGCTATACCAGAAAGTAGCCCCACTAAGAAAATCTTATTCAAATTTAAACAATTCAAAGAAAAAGAGCTTATGTTAACTATCAAGGCATTGGGTGGATTCGGTTTGGCGTGGACCGGGCTTATTCAGGCTTTGACTTGTCTGGTATGGCTCATATACCTGGAAATTTGGAGTATCTTGAAATGGAGAGGTGTGTCTCCTGCAATGAAAAAGAGTGTCTCTTGGTGTGAAGAGGTGTCTCTTAGATTAGTGAGTTAGGAGGAGCGAGGGCGTGTTGGTAATTTTACTTGTGGGTGTTTTATCTATATATATGATGTGTAACCCTATGGGTATGTACTAGACTCCTCTGAAATAGTGAAATTCGCCGCTCTGCTCCCCAGGACGTAGGCATCTTTGCCGAACCTCGTTAAATCTCTGTGTTCTTTTGGATTTGTGTCGATTGATGTTTTTCTTCGCTCTAATTTCTCAACAATTGGTATAAGAACGTCAGATTAGGGTGGAGGAGATCGGTGCAGAAAGAAAGAAGAAGAAGTTCGGGCAGTTGCAGCAGTTTCAGCGAGACAGTCGAGGGATTGGCGATCAGGGAAGAAGCAGCTCGCGGCTAGGCTGCGGCAAGCTCGCGGCTAGGCTGCGGCAAGCTCGCGGCTAGGCTGCGGCAAGTTCGCGGCTTCGATGCTTTGCAGAGAAATTTGCAAATCGCGGGAGAAGGCAGTTTGCGGCAGTTTCATAGAGGAGTTCAGTTTTGCCAAAAGAATCGCGACAGGGCCTGAGAGAGGAGTTCACAGTATTTGCGATTCGCGGCAAACGGGAAGGGTTGGCGAAGGAGAAGGTTTCGACGAACAAAGGATCTTCTTCGGTGCGTCATCCACAGGCGAGAGGATTTACCAGGGAGGAAGAAGCGGTTCGCGGCATTTTCAGGGCGAATCGCGACAGTTGGATTGCAACAGAGTAGTTCGTGATCGAAGGGTTTCTTCTGCAGGAGCAGTTCACGTAGGACAGCGAATCGAAGCAGACGCAAAGGAAGCAGTTCGCGCGAACCTCTTCCTCTTCTGCAGAGAAGGATTCGCGAGGGTGAACTCGCGCAGAAAGGCTCGCGACTACCTGTGACCAGAGTTCGCGAGGAGCTTTGCAGTCGTAAATCGCAGAGGAGCGCCAGGGTTCGCAAATTGCAGACGTGAGGAAGAGTTCGCGACGGTTCTGGGTTTTGGCGAGCAGGAAGAGTTGCGGCGACGCGAGGAGTTTAGTAAAGCTCTGCGAATAGTTTTGTGGCAGTTTCGCGTAGGAGTTTGCGAGGAGTCCGGCGAGGTTTTGCCATGAGAGGAGTTCTGTCGAGAAGTTCTTCAGAAGGCCGCGGAAAAAAGAAGAGAGGGAATCTTCAGAAGGCCACGAAGAAGGCACACGGGCTTGCGGGAACGAACAAGTGTGAAGCAGTTCAGGAAAGATCTGCGGTAGTTCACGGAGCAGATCAAACGCGCGAATAGGCTTGAACAGGCGCGAATAGGGAGCAATTCGTCGGGTGTTCGCAAGACGGTAGAGCGAGTTCGTGTGGAGCAGTTCGCCGGATGGAGTTTGGTTCCGTGAACAAGAGCCTTGTTTTGCAAACAAAGGAACAGAGGAGTTCGGCTAGCGGAGTTCGCAAGTTTGTCGCAAGAGAAATTGTGATAGGTGGAGTTCGCGAATTTCGTGGATTGTTCGCAAGTTTTTCACAGGAGAAATTGTCACAGGTGGAGTTCGGCTGGTATTCATAATATTTTGACGGTATTTTTTGTACGAACAGGAAAGGTGCTTCGTGTGAAAAAAAAATTGATTCACAAATCAAAGAAAATTGTGAGAAAATTGCTGCAATTGACAAAGAAAATTTCAGGTTTCTTTGAATTTATTTGTGGTGTGCTTTGTTTCGATACAAGACAAGAAAAGTTCACTACATGATTAATTTCAAAGGGCGGCAATGTCTGGTGCAAAATTCGAGATAATAAAGTTTGATGAAACAAGGAACTTCAGATTGTGACAAAAAAAAGTGAAAGATTTGTTGGCACAATAAAGAATTTTGAAGGCATTGCGAGCTATGAAACCAGATGGTAATATCTATAAACTGTTGGAGAGTACAGTTGTAGGTGAAGTTCACTCTGTCGGATCATATGATGAAAATGCAACAGAAAAGTTGACCAAGCTAAGTATTTTCAAAAAATTCTTGCGTTACTTGAACTTGTTGAATGTTTGCAGTTGCTAGTTGGCATGGTTGCCCAACCCACTTTGGTGTAAGAAACTCCATGATGTTTTTCTACCAAGGGGCTGAATGTTTGCAAGGTGTCACCAAAGTGGAGAATTGTTAGGTATGGCTCATATACCAGAAAATTTGGAGTATCTTGAAAGGGAGAGATGTCTCCTGGAATGAAAAAGTGTCTCTTGGTGTGAAGAGGTGTGTCTCTTAGATAAGTGAGTTGGGGGGAGTGGGGTTTTGTTGGTAATTTTATTTGTGGGTGTTTTATCTATATATATATGATGTGTTACCCTATAAGTATGTATTGGACTCCTCTGAAATAGTGAAATTCGCTGCTCTGCTCCCGAGGACGTAGACCTTTTTATCGAACATCGTTAAATCTCTGTGTTCTTCTGGATTTGTGTCGATTACTATTTTTCTTCGCTCTAATTTTTCAACATGACTTGTCAAAGCGGGCTTGAGCCCGAATTCTATTTATAATTTCATAGCCAAGCAGGCCGGCCCGCGGGCCGCCATGGGAATTAAAAAAAGTGATTTTTTTATACCATAAAATAAATAAATACTAAAAATTCCTTTATAAACTGCTGTTGTTTGGACAACAACCCCGTGCTATCCTATTGTTCCAACTGTTTGTAACCACTGCCACCCCTCATTCACAATCTGGAACCTCTTCGAGCCTCCTCACAGTCACTGCCATCACCTAGGATTTTCCCTAAGGCAAGTTGTGTTTCGTGCATGTTGTATTTTTTCCCTTTCAAGTGTGTTGATTATAACAATATATTTGCTTTCAAAAATAATATTTGTTTTTCCTTATTGTAGTTTGGGTTAACTCTGATATCAACTAGCGGATTGAAGGTTTTAAATTTTATTTGCAACGAGATGTATAAATTAAAAAAAAAATCTATCTACTCAACAAAATTCACTAGATTACTAGACACATTAAATAAGAATTTTTAAGGCTCTTCTTGGTCATCAGAGCAATAATTTTTTCTAGACATCATGCCATCTTTACTAGAGTATTTTTTTTTTCTTTATACTTGCTTCTTGTTGTATTCATTTCATCAAGAGATTATAATATTTGTTTAAAATAATAAAATAAAACTTTACAACCTACATCAAGTGCATTTCATTTGCTTTCTTATTCATAGTTTGATGTGGGGCGTATCCCGTACGAGAGCTCCTGTGATAGAAGCGGGATCCCGCTTTGACCTGAACCAAACCCGTCAATAATTTTTTCATTGTTACGAAGTCGGCCGGTCCCTTGAGCCACTCCTGCTTATTATAGTTATATACTACGATGCATTTTACATATAGCATTTTAGAGGCTCTGTCAATTGAGTCAGATATCACTTCCCAGAATTAAGCATATATCTTAAGCACCAAGCTGGTTGCAGTTGTCAATGACTCAAATTCTAAACTAGGAGCTCAACTAAATGTAAGAGATAATTAAAAGGAAGATTTGCATGTATACCACTCAATTCCTATGTATTTACATGTCAACACCTAAACTTTAATTTTTACATATATGCCACCTTAATTATACATGATAAGTGTANTTAAATGTAAGAAATAATTAAAAGGAAGATTTGCATGCATACCACTCAATTCCCATGTATTTACATGTCAACACCTAAACTATAATTTTTATATATATGCCACCTTAATTATACATGAAAAGTGTATTTCATTTTTTAAAAGTCAAAATAATGGTAATTTTTATTTGATATGAAAGATTAGGTTGTATTAATGTAAAAAATAAAATTAAGGTGTTGAATATGTAAAAACATAAAAATTGGCTGGTATGCATGTAAATGCCCCTAAATAAATTATAGGAACACCAAACAAATATGGACAATGTCAGGCCTCAACCTGCAGAACAACTAAGCCATGCTCAGCAAGAAGCCCTTCGCAGCAACCAAAAAACTGTCCCAGGNTAAGTGTATTTCATTTTTTAAAAGTCAAAATAATGGTAATTTTTATTTGATATGAAACATTAGGTTGTATTAATGTAAAAAATAAAATTAAGGTGTTGAATATATAAAAACATAAAAATTGGGTGGTATGCATGTAAATGCCCCTAAATAAATTATACGAACACCAAACAAATATGGACAATGTTAAGCCTCAACCTGCAGAACAACTAAGCCATGCTCAGCAAGAAGCCCTTCGCAGCAACCAAAAAACTGTCCCAGGTATTCGTGACCAACTCCTTCGATCATCTCACTGCAAGATAAATTCAGATTATCAGATAGCATGCATGTATAACAACTGAAATATAAAGGAATCACATAGGATAATATTTTATTCCATTGATCTACCGAATAAGATTGTGAGATTATTTATAGAAAGGACAGCATTCCTAATCTCTTAAAATATCAATCAAATCTTCCAATATAGATAAAACAAATATGGGAAAACATGGACTCAGTTGTCAATGTACCAATCAATTAAAGGAAATCTCATAAATCACTAAATCAAGCATTCCTTCACAATCAAATTTTAACTGTCCCCCTCAAACTATATGGTGGATGCTTATCATTCCTATCTTGAAGCATATTCTTCAAAATTTATCCAAGAACAGATGCCTCCTTAGAATATCTACAATTGGACAATGAATTAAAGTATGTTGAAGTGATATAATCCCAACTATCCTTTCCTTGATAAAATGTTGACCTTTTGGACATGTTTGGTCCTATCAAGATGTACATAATTTTTTCAATGCTTACTGTTGCTTGATTATCACATGATAGTCTTATCAGCTCTTCTCTTGAGATGAACAATTCATTAATAAATAATTTCAACTTACATTCTTTCACCAATTCCATGGCTACTACTCAAAACTTAGCTTTTTCATTATTTATTAACCTGCCATGAAACTAAATTTCCCCAAAAGTATAAAATACAATAGTGGACAAGTGATAAATAATTGAGCTTGCCTAGACGAAGTTAAAAAAAAAAACTACAATTTTCTCCGAGTTCTTTTTGAGAAGAATAGTTTTCTTGGAGTTAATTTCAAATACCTCAGAATCTTAAAATAAACTCCTTTTCAGTAGGATTATTCATAAAAATCACATTGGTTGGAAATCTAATATCAGTTCTTGTGTAAACTAGTTAGATTAATCTACTGACAAGCCTTTGATATCAACCTTTATCCATTAGAGCACTATCATTTTCAACTCCAAGTTTAGAGATTGATTCCAAGAGAGTATCTGTCTATTTAAGTCACAGCATTCATATAGCTTTTAGGAGATCTAAAACATATTTGTGTTGTGTGAGTGAGGTGTCCTTTTGAGTTATCTCCAAAGCCATAAAATATTTAAGATATCCTAAGTCTTTAATCTCAAATTCTTTGCCTACCAGTCCCTTGAGTCAGCTATTTCTTCAGTAAAATCTCTAGTAATAATATACCATCCACGTTATTTCTTCACCACACCATCCAATCATTTTGTGGACCCGTTTTTGCTAGAAACGACAATGTTAAAGTATCTTAATGAAATAAAAAGTAACACATGTACAATTCTTACAATTCAATCTGCTGAGATGATTTGGGTAAAACATGATCTGGGAATTATAAAGTTTGTTCAGTATCATTTTGTTAGTTGTTTGTGATTCAAAATAGACTTTTTTATAGTTGGCCTATCCACATTTAGCAATATCTATTAGCCAAATTCCCGACAGTTTTATTTTCACTAAAACTACAATCCTACAGGAAAGAAAGTAGTTGGTTTTATTTCTAATATGTTAGTTGTTTGTAAAATGTACTCCATGTTTAGTTGTTTGTAAAATATTTTCTAATAATGCTATAAAAATGCTTGGCAGTCAAGAAGATGATAATGTGGCAGACTAATGCTTTAGTGCACAATCTTTACCTAAACATGGGGTACATTTGAAACCCAAAATCGTTGGAAAGTTTCAAGTACATGAGAGGGAAAACACAAAGATGTTAAGTGCTCCGGACAAAAACTTGAAAAAAGGTCATTTATATTTCTTAAAATGCACAATCTCTCAAACTATTAACAGTTTTATTATGACCTATGTATGTTCTGATTTATCTGGAATTTGTTCTTATTCCATTACCATCTGCTCTTATTCCATCCCCATAAACAATGTCTCACTAAAAGCACTTGTGAGAAACACTCTGAATATTTGATTAAATGATACTTCAACTTTTTAAGGTTTTATATGGAAATGTGCACATAGGTTTCAATGTTTTGACATGTATGATTTTTTGTTGAGATTTATTACAGCTCAGTTTCATTCTTACAGAATCTCTACCCATTCTCCATAACTCAATTTTCTGAAGTAAACTGTATTGAAGGACTTAAATGCATTCTGTGGTTAGCATGCAAAATATACATCATGCTATGATAAATGAATTGCATTACGTAAGGGCACTACAGTAAATGATTTGTCAGTTTACTATATTTAAGCTTTCTAGAAAGTAAAGAATATGTTGATATAAGTACAAACTTAGTTGTTCACAATACCAAGATATAATCCTGTCATATTTTTGAGAGGTTGAAAGTTGGCGATAATCACACAACAATAATGTGACACGGTCCTGAAATAAAATAAGAAATTGTCATCTCAGAAAAGATAAACAATAGTCCTTTGAATCCAAAAAATAGTTCAATCAAAGTAAAACATTTTTTAAAGTAGTTGAAGCAAAAGTTCTTATGATTTTGCTGTTTAAAGAAGTTTTTTTTTCTTCCAAACGAAATCTCATAGAAATTATAGTATCAATTACCAAAAAAAAAACAAAACAAAACAAAACAAAACATCCTTGGAATCAAGGAAATAAAACTCAACCTAAGATGATCATTTCATGAATACCAATTAATCTCATGAAAATATTAGCATAATGCATGTGATGCATGGTAAGACTGATGCTTTATTTTGTACCATCCAACATGCTGCTTGATATTTTAAAACACATTAAATGTTAGTGAAGTCACAATACTTTTATAAATAAATTCATTAACTGACGCGTTTTTTCCAGGATATTTATCTTCACAGATAGGTCAGCAATGCGAAGTACTAACAAAATTGGCTACTTAAAAACTCAAACTAATGCTTTATTCTGGACCATCCACCATGCTGCTTTGAGATTTTAAAACACATTAAATGTTAGTGAAGTCACAAAACTTTTATAAATAAAGTCACATACTGACGTGTTTTGTCCAGGATACCTATCTTCACAGATGGGGACAAAGAACTTACAAAATTAGCTTATTAAAAACTCATTGTTGTAAAAGGCATAATAACCTGGTGCATGCAGCTCGTGTCAAAGTAGGGTTCACTGGAGCATTATATATACCGGTGATAGTTACAGTGAATTATTACAATACAATGTAAAAACAAAAACGACAATTTAAGATAACGATATAACAAAGTAGAAAACATCCATCCAATTGACTGAGAAATCCAGGATAAGCGCTCATTTGGGTGCCTTCGCTTGAACCCAAGTAAATAGTGAAGAGTAATAATAAATCTTTATCTTATTTCTCTCTCCCCTGTAAAATAGGGTTTGAAGGAGAAATTTTACTTTAGATGGCTCAAAATACATGTAGCTGACTAAATATCCTTGCTACATGTTTATTTGGAANAGAAATCTCATAGAAATTATAGTATCAATTACCAAAAAAAAAATAAAAACAAAACAAAACAAAACATCCTTGGAATCAAGGAAATAAAACTCAACCTAAGAAGATCATTTCATGAATACCAATTAATCTCATGAAAATATTAGCATAATGCATGTGATGCATGGTAAGACTGATGCTTTATTCTGTACCATCCAACATGCTGCTTGATATTTTAAAACACATTAAATGTTAGTGAAGTCACAATACTTTTATAAATAAATTCATTAACTGACGCGTTTTGTCCAGGATATCTATCTTCACAGATGGGTCAGCAATGCGAAGAACTAACAAAATTGGCTACTTAAGAACTCAAACTAATGCTTTATTCTGCACCATCCACCATGCTGCTTTGAGATTTTAAAACACATTAAATGTTAGTGAAGTCACAATACTTTTATAAATAAATTCACATATTGATGCGTTATGTCCAGAATATCTATCTTCACAAATGGGGTTGTCGGCGCTAAGAAGTTAAGTTGGATTAAAGTTGAGGGAGTTGCCCGTAAGAAGCTGTCGGTCATCGGAATTGAAATCTCGTTCTCCGCTTCGAAATGACGTTTTAATTTACATATATATGTATATGTATAATTTAAAAAAAATATGAAATCAAACTAACCTCATATTTTCCACAGTTTAAATGAAAGAGCGTTCTGCCTCAAATCCTGTATCTATCCCGAGGGATAAACACAAGACTTGAGGATGAAGCTCGATCAAATAAATTAAAAAATATATGACATCCGTTTGGTCTGCGAAACCGTTTTATTTGCTTAATACAAAGAATTAAATAGGGTTTATTTTAGGCTGGGTTCGGAAAAACTTCCTATAAGGGCAAGCCCCTATAATTAATTATATCTTAAATGACCGAAATCACTAAAGAAAACTCTCGATAAAAATCAGGGAATAATATATTCAAAGAGGTCAAAAGGATAGGACTTTTCAACGAAATCGGACGAAGAGGTGTGAAAGGAGAAAAACTCGAATCTGGAACATTGTTGAAGAATCCAAATGAAGAGAAACTAGGGGAGGCCACGGATCCCGAGGCGAACCTCGGTGGCTTCCCAGTCTATCCTATGGTTTGACTTCAGTTTTGAGAAGAAATTATTCAAATGTTTCATCCTGCCAATTTTATTTAATTAGGGCTTATACTTACGTGACATGGTGACACAAGTCGCCTAGAAAATATGAGGATTTATGTCGTATCGGACGACAACCTCAGAACCTAGAACGAGTTAGGGCTTAAACTGCACAGTCTGGCTGTGCAAAGGCCTAACAGATAAAGTGAGGATTTATGTCGCGCTAAGCAGACTACCTCGAAATTCTATGACTTATTGTTTAATTTCTAGGAAAAGAATGATTTAGCTGGGAAGACATGTTCTGCTGTTGAAGATGGTCGTGCTACCCACTACGTTAGTTCCAAGCTCCTCGTCGTGACGAGTTTAAGTTTTATAGGGTGTTCAGTTATGATGTCGAATCAAAAGACCTTATGGTAATAGTCCTCTAAACGTCCTATATTAAAAAAGTCATGCTCAAAGCTATATAGTATAAAATGTGCAATACAGGACATACAGTAGGATGCATGTAGAACAGTAGCAGTTAGAAACAAGAATATTATAACATGTTGTACGGTACAGTAGCAGATAAAAACAGGAATAGTATAACATGCTATACAGGAAGAACAATAGCAGACAGAAAAAAGAATAGTATAACATGCTGTACGATACAGTAGCAGGTAAAAACAAAAATAGTATAACATGCTGTACAGAAAGAACAGTAGCAGGTAGAAATAAGAAAATAAAGTGCTGTAAAATGAAAAGCAAACCTGTACGCCCGTGAGATCCGCTGTTCCTTAAATATAGCAAGTCTAAATGAATCGCAAAAAGCAGAGTCTGGAAGAAACGTCGTCCAGGAAATCCAAAAAAGAGTGTAACAATGACTCATAACAGAAAACTCGAGAAAATCAACGAGATAAGACTCAAGTAAAAGAAAAGAAAAAGAATCCACAAAATCTTGAAGAAATCCCGAAAGAAAGGAAAAGTAACACGAGTGCCCTGTCCCAAAGCTTCGATAAAACAAAAAAAGTTCGGGTGAGGGGGACCGCAAGCACTCGTATGGGGCTAGGCTCAGATATATATTTATACTCGAGGGTCCGCAAAGGCTACTCGATCACCCGAATGTACAAAACCCGCCACTCGTCTAGAAGTGTGTCTTGAACCACACTTAGAGAGCTATTTCCCAGCCTAAACAAGTATTCGTCAGGTGGACAACCAGCTTTAAAGTATGTTTTATGTTTTTAACATGCATACAAATTTTAAACATGCAAAGAAGAGTTATCAATTTTTGTTTCGTAGAAAAGTATGTTTTTGCTTAAAAATGATTTATCAAAACTTGTTTTTTTTAGAAAGTTTCGTCGTCCACGAGTCGATTACACTATCGGGCGTGAGACTGCCAACAACCTGAGGAGGTTCGAGCCAACTCCCTCTATACTTATGTCGGTGAAGAATACCGTTATCCTATTATTCATCAAATACCTGGATCTTGATGTTATAGGATAGGACATTTTTCCGCTCTATCTTCGGTGTGCCTTTATCATCACCACTGTACGCCGCAAAATGACTACTTGCGACCTTGCTTGATGGTTTCACGTATAGCAAAAGGCTATACGTGGACCACTTATGCATCGGACATAAGCATCGAAAACCGAACCAAGAAGCAAGCAAAAGAAAAGAACAAAAATGGGGTGAGAGAGAGGAGAAGACAATCCAAAAAAAAAAAGAACCAAGAAGCATGGAAAGAAAAGAACAAAAATAGGGTGAGAGAGAGGAGACACTGATCCATCTAAAACACCAAAAAGAAGAAGATCAGTTCTCAAAACTCCTATCGAAAAGACCTGAAAAACTAGGGTTCAAGGTCTTTCCTAAAGGGGCACTTTGCGTTAATTTTTTTTTTTTCAAACCCCAAAGACGTAGGATTGATCAAGTCCACCAAATGCTTTTTCAAAATGAGGCTTAGAAATCTCCCAAACTACACGAAAGAAAAAAATAACTTTGAGAATACCACCACTAGAACTCCCAAACTCATGCAAGAAATCGGAATCTTCCAACTTTCAATTTAATCAATAGCCTCATATATCAAATAAGCATAAAATCTTCCCATATAACCAAATAAATGTTCACGACCGAGGTCAATACAAAGAGATGAACAGCAGCTAAAGCTCTCGACCAAGGGAACCCACAAGGGAAGGCAACTACTAAGGCTCACGTCTCAGGCGACCAAAAAGAAAGGGGGAGCTGTTAAGGCTCACGGCTGAGGCAACCAAAAGAACCACCAGTGGCTACTATGCTTCCTCGACATACATAAGAGGATAACTAAATTGACTANTATCCCCCTCCTCTCAATGGGCTTAATCCCTTACCAACGTACTTCGATCATTTCTACATACCATTAACTTCCATTGAATCGAGCATTGACTTTCATGATTACAGGCTGGTCCTTGGCTCTAACTTCACTGCCAACCTTAAAGGATTATAGCTCTCAATAAAGACTAAAAATATGTAGCCCCAAAATAAATGTCTTCACCCTCAACTCCAACGACCCCCAGAGAAGGAAAGTAACGAGGGTGTCAACAATTCTGATCACCCTAGTTGGGCCAATCCAAATGAGAGAAAAACATTACAGATCATAATGGAGATACTGTCAATAAATGTGTCTGTTAAATTAAAGTTAAGCTATGTATTCTCTTTAATACTTAAAAATATTATTTTGCTAAACTAATTGTTACTTGGCACTATTTATTTTTTATTTTTCTAATTTTTGTGATTTTTTTGAAGGTTTAATTTTTAATTTTAAAAAAATTAATTGATTCTCATGACATAGTAAAGGGGGATCCTTTCAAAATTACTTGTTTGATTAATGGGCCTGATTTCTTTTTCATTCCTACATAGAAGTAATTTAGTAACTAGGAGAACTAAGTCTAACACCACGAGATTCGTGCCAAATGAAAAAAATTGTTGATGATGTATAAAGTTTAACAAATCTCTTCGTCAGTGAAGATGAGAGCATGTTTACCTTAGCATGTGAGAAGTTGCTTTTCTTGAAAAATAAAGAAAAATGGTAGAATGAAGAGAAATATAAAACACGTGCATACCTATCCATGCATTTAGAGAAATGCCTTTAAAGGTCGTTGTTAAGGCTTCGAAATGCAAGGAAACAAAAAAATGATTTAAACAACTTGCTAAAAGAAGGAAGTAATTCATTGGTTCTAAAATAAATTTAATAAAAGAATATTAAGTTAATGATTAGTTATAAGATGCTTTAAATCTACTTATGAGATATTTAAAAAATAAAAACAACACGTATTTAAAAAAAAAGAAGTATTTCTATTTCAAATCAAATCATAACAAAAAAGCAAGCCCAAATGACCTCTTAACTCAAGGATTCATCATTTTTTCTTTAGCTCAAGAATTCCAGAGTTAATGATTAATTAGTCAATGTCGATGCAAATATAAATAAGATAAAAAAAAATCAACTAAGCATACTACAACTAAAGAATACTCAATTTACAAAGGAACGAAAAGGAAAAAAGAAGAAAACAACTCAGGAATGCATGGTTTCTGATTTAGCTCACAGCTTCTGGAGTTTAGGGTTAATTATTTAGTGTCAATGCAAAGATTAACAAGCTTTAAAATCAACTGAGCATAATTCTGTAAGAGAATTATATTTTATAATGGAACTCAAAATATATAACTGCAGAAAGAAACCTGTAAACCAGCTTCCTCCACTCTTCGTTTTGCAAATTTTAATTGCTCTATAGACAAGGTGATACCAGTATATTTGCATCCTGTTCGCCGCACGGCTTCTATGGCAAAGCTTCCCCAACCAAAACCAATCTCGAGAACTTCATGCTTTGATTCAATCTTAGCCTAAATGTTTAAGAAAATTGAACATAAGTAAAATGCAAACAAAACCTCTAGATCACTGTTTTTATGTTGAAGAAAACC